>JASFAX010007100.1:0-27920 GCA_030737875.1 Allium sativum | reverse complement strand
AGGGCAGCCTTATACTCATCCAACTTTCCTTCACGCAATAGCTCCTCAACTACATCTCTCAAGTGTCGACATTCGTTCGTTGAATGTCCATGAGTTCCACGAAATAAACAAAATTTTCCAGTTGCAATTTCTTTCTCTGTTGAATCTCGTGGCGGCGGTCTTTTGTATTGCAGAACATTATATGTGTCTAAATAAATGTTCTCCAAAGTGTCATTCAACGGTGAATAATTCTCAAAGGTCCGGAACCGGGGTCTTTTGTCAGAATTACTTCCTCGATTCCTGTTTCTCCTGTTACCATTCGCATTACGGTTGTTGTTGCCCCCGTTTCCATTATTATTATTTCCATTCTTGTTTCCCACATTCACTTCGAATTTTCCAGAACTTTCTCCAGACTGCTTTACAGCAACATTACTCTGGACAGCTTCTTTTGAGGCCACTCCAGACTTCCTCTTTCTGTTTGCCCTTGCTTCCTCCCGTCTTAACTGAATATTGGCCTTCTCATAAAACAACTCTCTTATGGGAGGCGGCTTCCCAGAAAGGTAGTCTCCAAACTCTGAATCAGGATCAACTTCTTCCATTAAGGCCATCAAGATGGTAGGCTCATGCGGGTCACTGACTTCTATTACAACTAAATTGAAGCGGTCTAGATACAACTTCAAGGACTCACACGGCGCTTGCTTAATTCTCGATAGTTCAATAACATTCTTAGACTTTCGGGCGTGAAGTCAGAATTGATTCATAAAACATTCACTTAATTCTTTGAAATTCGATATCGATCGAGGAGGAAGTCGGGTAAACCATAGTAATGCTACGTCTTCTAAGTAAACCGGGAAAGCCTTACACTTCACAGCGTCAGGGGCAGCGACAGCATTCATAAGCCATGCGTATCGCATCAAATGTTGTCCCGGGTTGGTTCTCCCGTTATACCTGTCCATCTGCGGCAGGTTAAAACGTCGGGGGAACTGAAAGTCAAGGATGTCATCAGTAAAGGGAGTATGGCTTCGCTCAATGCCATAATCTTCATTGGTGTAGTTTCGACTCTCAGACATGATCTGGCGTACCATAACCCATACGTCAGCATTGGTTAAGGGCCGTTCAGGCTACCTGACTCTGATGTTTGGGTTTCCTCTGGGCTCCTGATCAGGGGATGCCCTCCTTCTTCTAGCGGCTTCTGCTCTGCTTTGCTCCCGACATTCCCGGTCGATCTCGGGAGGAAGGGGCTGAAGCATTTGTCCCTGAGTGGGATTGGTGAGGTTAGGGTCTCTAGGCAAAACATGGGATCCTTGCATTGGTAATAGCATAGGCTCTCTCAAGCTCGGATCATTGGGTCCTAGTACGCGGGCAGCGTCCTCGCGGGATCCCAAAGATCCGAAAGTCATTTGCTCCAAATTCTGAGGTCGTTCGAGCGGCCTTCTTTCACGGGGCCGTTCTTCCTCAGAAGAAGAAGACTGATCCATTGTAGTATGATGATGTGGGGATGGAGTTCTTTGTCTGAGGAGTTCGCCAATTTCCCTACTCATTATTCTCATATTCTCTTGCATCATAAGATTGGTGCGCTCGTGGATTTTCATAGCCTCCCTATTTCTCTCAAGCATGTCAAGAAGAAGCGAAAAATCTCCTTGGGTGACAGGCGCAGATGGATTGATCTGGTCATTGGTCCTGGTGGCTGGAGTCGGAGCATTTGGAGGGGCTCGAGTAGAGGTTCCAGCATCACCTAGTGTCGGATCGGATCAGAGCAGAGTAACCTGGTAGGATCGGTTCGGGTTGGGGGAGTGCACTTCTTCAATGTCTCCTACTCGGTTCGGATCGGAGCTCTCTCCATGTGGTCGGTTCGTATTTCCTGAACCTGTCCGATCTGCTCCCGAACTCTGCCCGCGAGACCTTGTCATGACCGGGTTTTGCTGAGCTTCGCTAACTTCGTTCCCTCGACTGGTTTGAACTTCCTTGCCTTTTCCTTTGGCCATGGTTCTTCAACTATCAACCAACAAGTATTCAAAAGCATCGAAAATTGGGGATTAACTTCTTTGAACTCAACGGTCCAAAAAGTAGAACGATAATCCAGAAAAACAGAGAATTCAAATTCTTCTCAGTGAAAGCACCAAAATATTAGACCAAAAAGTGGTTCTAACACCCAAATTGACTAAAATTAAAATAAAATGAGATTGAAAATAAAAAAGAGACACAGAATTTATAGTGGTTCGGCATTGAAAAGCCTACGTCCACTTTATAATCACTTTGCTTGATGATGTAGATGAAAATACAATGGGATATTCACTCAATTTCACTCACTTTTCATATACATTCACTCAACTATCTCAACATACACTTTGAATGATGATTTTGAATTGTTTGGAGTGCTGGAATTCGGTTCTCAAGGATGTTTGAACTCTAAGAGTGCCAAAAAAGATCCTTTCAAACGACCCTTGGGGGTCTATTTATAGGTGGAAACTTCTCCAAAATTCGGTTCGGATCGGATGCACGTGTCCTCCATTCCATGACTTTCGGGATCGGATGAGTTCTGGTGTTGCCAGCGCATCAAGTAAGTGGCCATCGTGGGTAGAGAGTGGGTGTAACTGCCCCGAATATTCAGGAGATCATGGTGCGGAGTAGCAGGGTGGACTGGGTTCGGATCAGATAGGGTAACAAAATGGGCTTCGGATCGAATAGGCTAACAACATGGGGTTCAGATCGGATCATCCCACCCGATCCGATCCGGCTTGATTTTTCAGCTTTGTGATGCTTCTGTTCTTACCTCTGTAACTCCGATCCGAACCGGATGTGTAACAGAGTGTCTTCTGTTTACTTGATCTTCTAACTTCTTGACTTTGTATAGCCTAGTTTACAAAGTAGGCTAACAAGAAAAAAGTCCAATTTGATTAGGCCAACTGTGTAGGGTAATGAGTCGATAACATATTTTGGTTTTTCCCTAAGTTAGGGGGATATATGATATTATGAATTATAGGAGCCCATAACAGTTTTATGTTTGATAAAATACCTTCACGGTACAATGAATTCTGGTAGGGCATAATCAAGAAACGGAGACAAAGATGGAACCTTGTGAGTATCGTGCCACCATAGAAATTTTGGAGCACAGGACTTCAATATTTCTGCAGTATTTATTTAGACTATTTTGAGTACATAACGAAGAAAAAATTAAGGAAAGGCATGAAAATATTAAATTTTGTAGCCTCCATCGAAAATTTAGGATTTTTAGTTGCATTGTTGCTGCTA
The DNA here is from genome assembly GCA_030737875.1 of Allium sativum. Classification (NCBI taxonomy): domain Eukaryota; kingdom Viridiplantae; phylum Streptophyta; class Magnoliopsida; order Asparagales; family Amaryllidaceae; genus Allium; species Allium sativum. Next base: position 24,689 of record JASFAX010007100.1, on the reverse strand, counting down.
GATTGGATGGTAGGAGATGAATGCAACAAAAATGCACCAAGCACTCATATAGAAATTATATGCATGTTAAGGTGTCTTGCATACATACTGCATCACTTATTACACATACACGTTAGTATCGAGCTCACTTTAATAAGTCTGTAGTTCATATTCACAGCAAGTCATGGATGTTTTTGGATGAATTAAAAATAACATGGGTGTACAACATAGATGTTTAGAGCCATTTATATTTTTTGCCCCTTCAAACAGATTTCGGGATGAAATCGATTTTAAGGGAAGGGGGGAATGTAACACCCCATAAAAATATACTTAAATATAATAATAATAATTAATGAAAATAAGCAAACAAATAATGAAATATAAACGGGCAGAAAAAGGGAATTTTGCAGCATTAAGAATTTGGTAACGAAAATATTTTATTTGTGTTCGTGGCGAAATTCCGATATGTTTTCATATATAATATGTTGAAAACAGTGCTCGTATGAAGAAATTTCAACTTAAAAAAATCATAAGGTAACTATGTGTATATATGATTGAATTAATAATACATATCCAAGGGATAAAATAATTTGGATAATAATAACATTCCCTTAGGTAGATTAGAATTTCAAACGAAGAGATAAAGATAAGGGGACAAGAATAATGCTTATAAGGTAAGAAATAAACTAAATTGATTAACGTTTTATAACAAAACTTTCTAGCCCTCCTAATCGTTTATTGGGAAAATTAGCGACCAGGAGATCGACCTCCCCCTAGAAGAGGTGTCGACCGCCGGTCGAGTGCCCTTCGAGGGGAGCGTCGACCGTTTGGCACCTGAAGTGCCCAATAAGACTTGTTTTGGGTTAGGTTTTGGTATTAGTTTATGAGTATAAATGGCCAGGATTTAATCTTGATAATCCTATGGCTATTATTTACAAACACACACACTTATAAATAACACCCTAGACTCCAGATCTAAACCTAGCCTCTCTCTATCTGTGCCTCCACTCTGCCAATGATTCCATCAAAATTCATAATAGGTTTTCTTCTTTCTCTCTCAAATCTATCTTCTATTTCTAATCTCCTTTCTTATAGTTTTGAATAGGATCTAGATCTGGAATCACAACATTTTATATATAAGAATTCTAACTATTTAATTCTTATATATATAAATTTCTAGAGATTGGAATTCACATCAAATATGCAAACATCATCAGATCTGCGACATTTCCATACAGTCAAATCACTGTGAGTGGAATTAGTAATTTCTTAGGCATATTCTACATTTGTATATTATTATATGGATCAGTATGCCTTTGGAGATTTGGAATAATGATAACATCAAACTATAAAACCCAAAAATCTCATATTTATATATATATTTCACAAGAATTGTCAATTGATATTGGATTTATGGATTTGTTTTAGTAACGAATGAAGAACATTTGGGTGATATACTTTTATTTGACTTGATTTATTCTTTTTTATCTAAATCTTTGGTTGTGATGTAAACATGTTTACATTTGATTAGTTCTATTATTTGAATAGGTTTGGTTTTCCATTTTGATTGGATGATATGAACATAATCAGATTTGAAACATATCAAATGTCAACGTTTTTATGAACAACATAAGAATGGTAAATTGTATTAAAAAAGGTCTATGTATATATATGTATTCATGAAAATACATGTATATATGTGTATGATTTACACCTCGTTCTTGATTCATTTCTTAATTACTCTAATAAACCTAGGGATGCAAGTTTTGCTTTTTATGTTGTATTTTTCCGTTACTGTTATCCTTAATTATGCCCTAATGTCATTATGCTATGTGTTTTGCGATGTGATGTGGAAATTAAACTTATATGCCTTGAACATAGATTAAAATGACAATTTACACCATCAAAACGTTCTTCGCCTATACAAAAACTAACGTTTATTATATGTAATAAATATTCAATGTATGTAGCATAATCAATGTAATGAATATTTAGAATACGGTTATAATTTGAAATATCCCCATATAATGGTTGCTTTTGTGTGTGTATAGTATGGCTTATCTATATGTTAAATAATGACACATAGACACGAGGTTAGTCGTCATTTATAGTAGAAGTCCACCCAGAACCAACCGGCGAATCCATCAACCAGAAGTGGGACCGGCTAATGTGAGAGGTCTAGGTGCCATGGGCCATTCAAATTTAATACACTATGACACGAGGTTAAACCCACTTGCAGTAGAAGTCTGCCCGGAACCGCCTGACATATCCAACATCTACAAGTAGATGATTTAATGTTAGAGGTCTAGTGAGTATGTATATATATATATATATAAACCTATTATGTGTGGAAATAGGCAGGTTTACTACGCACTTGGTAGGTCTTAAGTGGCTGACTCTCTTCTTATCTATTTGGGTCTTGTAGAGGCCCGGAATTTCCGACACTAGAATCTAGACACTAACACATCTCGTGTCCAAAATTCCAATATCGAAAACCCAAAAAGCAAATAGAAAGAAGTTAGAGGATGAGAGAAGAAAGAAAGAAATATTAGAATAGAAGAATAAGAAGATCAGAGTCTTATAGTGGAATGGACAAAATATAATAATCAAAAAATACTTTATACAAAAAGAACTGCATATATATATAATTACAACATCAGAGTATACATTCAGATCATCACAACACATAGCGGAAATAAACTAGTACCAGTAAATATATGGAATATGTCTCGGCTTCAACTCCTCTTCTGAAGCTCTAAGCGATACCTAATGTTAGACCAAAAAGTGGTTCTAACACCCAAACTGACTAGAATTATGATAAAGTGAGATCAAAAAACATAAAAGAGACACAAGATTTATAGTGGTTCGGCGTTAAAGAGCCTACGTCCACTTTATATCAATTTGTTTGATGATGTAGATGAAAATACAACAAGATATTCACTCAATCTCACTCATTTTTCATATACATTCACTCAATTATCCTCGAAATACACTTTGAATGATGATTTGGATTGTTTGGGAGTGCTGGAATTCAGTTCTCAAAGATACTCAAACTCTCAGAGTGCCAAAAAGTCCCTTCTAAATGCCTCTTGGCGGGGTATTTATAGGTGAAAATCCTTCACGAATCCGGATCGGGTACACGTGTCCTCCATTCCATGACTTTCGGGATCGGCTGAGTTCTGTGTCGCCAGCACATCAAGTTAGCGGCCATCGTGGGTAGAAAGTGGGTGTAACTGCCCCGAATATCCAGGAGAACGTGGAGCGGAGTAGCAGGGTGCACTGGGTTCGAATCGGATAGGCTAGCAGATAAGGTTCGGATCGGTCCTACTACCTCCGATCCGATCCGAATACTTTCCTTCCTCCTTTGCCTTGTTTTTGTTTCTACTCCTATATGTTTTTGTTTCTACTCCTATAATTCCGATCCGAACCGGATGTACAACAGAGTGTCCTTCGTTTACTTGATCTTCTAAATTTTTGACTTTGTGTAGTCTAGTTCACAAAGTGGGCTCCCTCAAAGGATGCTTCTGTCGAAGACGAAGCGTGCTTTGACATCATCTGCACATCGGTCTTTGATTTTGAATCGTTCAGAAGTCATTTTCACTGATGTATAAAGATACGTCGTTTCAGAAAGCTGCGTCTCTAGATGTCTATATATATATACGTCATATAGCATTTGGATTATTTCTTTTAATTTTTAACAAATTTGAGAATCCTTTGCAATTTCCAGCAGTCCCTCCAGGTAATCTTTTTCTCTATTTTTCTTTAAACCCAGTTTAAATATCACTTCAGTGCGTGCTATTCCATCCGGGTTCGGATCATATAAGCTCGCTCTCCGGTCCGGATGGCTATTGTTCTTCGACTTGTGATTGCTTAAACCAATGGGCCACGAGTATGTACATGGGCTTATGTTCTAGTCTAGATAGGTTCCCTTTTAAATCCTCGTCACCAAAATAACGGGCCAGACATATGTTCAGGGGTTCGGATTCCAGTCCGAACGGAGTGAAAAGTGGGAATACTAAGGGTCATCTCACACCCTATATAAATCCATTGCCCCATTTCCATCTTTCCTTCTTCTTTTTATTTCCATCACTTCTCCAGAAATTGCCCCAATAAGAGAACGAAACCCTAGACGCCTAAAACCCCAAAACTCTCACTCTAATTCCTGAATCAATCATATAGGTAGTTTTATAATCTTAAATCATCTCGTTATAATCGTTTTCAGTTTGGACTTGTGGTAAATTTGTGTGATTTGGGTATGGTTATTGCTTGGCTTCGACGCCGTGGCTTTCTCCTCCCTCGCCGTCGTCGTCGGTGGCTCCGCCATCACCCCGAGGCGCTGGGAGGTGGGAGATGGTATTTGTTCGGTCCTAATTGGGGTTTTGGAGACGGGATTGAGTTCGGTGTTGGTTGAGGAGGAAGAAGAATATGAAGAGCGTGGGGGATCGGTTCGGATGAGGAAGCGTGGAAGATGGAGGAGGAGAAAAGGAAGAGAGGTTCACAAGACCAGATCGGGTCGGATCAAAAGTCAAAAAGGGAAACAGAGCTCACTTGACCGGATCGGGTCGGACTTGCATACAAAGAAGAGGACATTACTCTCCCAACTGGATCGGACCGGAAAGTGAAACAAAGGAGGAGAGGGGCATGGTTGCTTAATTCGATCCGGACCGTTCCAGAAGTCCACCTCCGAACCGATCGACTTTGATCCTTGGGCTCTACTGCTTGTCCGAGGCCAAGACAAGTTTGTGCCCCCAAGCCGATCCCAATGAACGCATCCGAACCGAACCGAAGAATAATTCAACTTAATGCATGAGAACTTGCTTAACTGGCCAAATCAATTCTTGATATAGTCTACAACTTAATGGACAGTTAGGATAGTGCCCTGCGAACATAAACAAACATCAAGGACTATTCTGAACACCGCTTTGCCCAAATTTTGCATTATACTTTCAAGTGTTCACTTTACATCTTCTGCACACACCGTACACACTTTAGTTCACACATGTGCACAGGGGGACATAGGCTAATCTACTCTAACTTCTGTTATTACTTCTTCGATAGTTTAGTGATCATGTCCGAAAAACATTCTTCTAGACTGGAAGAAAAGAAAGAGGTCCCAGAGACATCCAATAAAGTTACTCTTGACGACATATCTTCTTCCTCAGACCCTGAATGGGACGACGAGGGAACAGATTATGAAGTAGAGGCGCATAACAGCGAAACGCCTTCTGACAGTGAAGTTTCTCTGGGCTATGAAGAGGAAGGAGGGGTTGGAGATAATCGAGCTCCTGACGAATTTGAATCTGCCATCATATTGGTATCACGTCAAGATTCTGTTGAATCGACGATTGACAACGACAGACTTACTCGAATATGCTTAAAGCACGGGATACTGAAAAAGGATACCCTGGTGCCATAGAAAACTGACCGTCCTCATAATCCTCCGGAGGGGTTTATGGCAATCACCCGATTAATGTGCATGGTTGGGGCTATCCCTCCATTTTCTCATTTTATTGTCGACTTCCTAAGACAGATGCGGATTGCCCCCATGCAGCTGCATCCCAACTCCTATTCTTACCTGTATACCTTATATGTAGCATACCGCAAGATCTTAGGCACAGAGCTCACTTTTGATGACGTTCATTTCTTTTGTAACTTCAAGCATCAGACTCGAGAAACTCCTTCTTTCTCTTACTTCGAGTCTGTCCCAAAAAGGAAAATAATTTCAGCACCGTTCAGCTGCAAGGCCTGCCATTCCAAGCTGGAATGGTTTTATATAAGGTAACAGCCGGGGTGTGCTAGGAGATGGACAAAATCAAGTAAGGCACTGGTTTTCTAAATATCGACTCTGAATGTCCACACCACCACATTAATCCGTTTTATTTTTGTTTGCAGTTGATAATCCAAAACAAATATCGGGTCAAGTGTATTTTGATCGGATGCATCAACTCCTAAATGGTGACCATAAATTTCTAACTATTGCTGAGGTCCTCAAGGACGAATATCTTCATCACCACGGGCTACTGTCCATTACCCGTAGCATAGGTCACGGGTCAGGTCCATATGTATATATCCCTCCGATGGATGTAATTTCAGAAATGGGCGAGAGCTCGAAAGGCCCTACCATGCCACTTCGAACTTCACCTTCTCCAAGTTCGACTCAAGACGATGAGCTGGCTAACATACCTGAAAAGCACCGAGAAGGGTACATCACCCCTGGGGACGCTATTTCTCCTGAAAAATCAGTGTCTCCTAAAGAACCCCCAGTAGACGCTTCCCAAGGAGATGCCCCTACTATTGATAACCCTATATTCCAGGGCTTGGGAGATCTCCCCCTACCTGAAACTATCTACACTTCCGAGGATTTTGGCACAAATCCTTTAGTTTTTACATCTTTAGAGGAGACTACTCCTGTTAAGGCCAAAAAGCCCAATCGCACTGGCTCGGCTTCAGACTCTGGTTTGTCGGAGGGGGGACACCACTTGGGATGCACTTAACACAATAGCACCCCACTTCACAGCACTTACTTCTTATGAGAATACTGATTCTGAATTCCACTTACATTGTTGTGTAGGTACAATGTCTCGTGCTCATTATGACATCAGGAAACTACGCCGCAGCATGACCAGACCCCCTCATGATGTTGAGCATGATCGCCGCGAAAGCCGCGGTAGGGAGGATAGAAGGCCTTATGATTCTTATCAGTCGCAGACCTCGCGCTCTCGCTCTCCCGTTCGATCGGATCCAGAGCGATACAAAGGCTACCAAGGCCGTCGAGAAGATGACAAGTCGCAGTCAAAAGACCCAATTTCTTCTCAAGAAAAACACAGTAGGGAAAGGAGCCCGCCGAGAGATACCGACTCGCGAAGCAAGCGCAAGGTTCCTGCTAAGCGGCCTAGAAAGGGTGAGAGGCCATTGAGCCCACCACACATAAGGATACCGAGCTAACATTCCCCGCACCTCCACCATTGGACGCTGAAACTGCAGTTAAGCGAGCATACCTGGAGGAGCAGTTCCCCGATCACTATTTTGAGAACCTAACTTTCTTACCTGCCCTCGAGCCCATTTCCTCAAGGTGGGTGGACGAGGCCAAGGCGAAAATTGAAGCAGTCGAGAAACAATATTCAGAGATGTTCAAGTATTCACGTAACCTTTCCAGAATCATCTGAACTCTAATCACGGATACTAACTCGATGAAGAAGACTGCAGAAGCTGATTTAAAGGCCTTGAAAAATTTGGGGAAAGACCTTGAGGATACACAGGCCCAACTTGCTATCGCTCAACGGGATGCTGCTAGCTTCAAGAAAAAATTTGAAGATCTACAGAAACGTTATCATGACTTGCTTGAGTCCCATACTCAAGAGTGCTCGGAGCTGAAAAAGCAAGCAGAAGACGCCAAGTCGGATAGCGCAAGAATACAACTTGCTTATGCTACTCTTGAGCGAGAAAAGGCCGAGTTAGCGAGGAAGAATGCCTAATTGGAGAAGAAAAACGTTGACTTGGCTTCCAAGTTGATGGAGGCCGAAAACAGGGCTGCCCTAGCGGAGGGCAATGTTGAAAGTGTCATCAAGTCGGCCGAAGAGTCCCGCAAGCAGTTGGCAGAGGCCCAGGAGGATGTGCAGGGCTTTGGTGAATTACTAATCGAATTTTTTGCACATATAATCTGTCACCGAAACATCTCTTGGATCGATGATTATCCGACTACCTTGGTCCATGTGTGGAGCCAAATTGTTGAATGGGAGAAAGAAGAACTCAAGGTAGATTCCATCGACGAGGACAAACTCATGGAAAAATATCCAAGAGATGACGAGCCGACAAGTCTGGCTGAGGGGCGTCGCCTGATTGCTGCTGCCATAGAGGAGGAAAAGCGGAAGGCTAAACAAAAGGACATCTTAGAGGCTGGTTCTTCTTCCACTGCCGCTGAAACTTCTGAAGTAGAGGGATATGACCCCGAAAACCCGGCGATCCCTCAGGCATCTCTTTTATCTCCTATTCCTGAGTCGGTTTCAGAGACGACAGCTACTCCAGCTGAGAAATCATCGGAAGGTATTTCTACCTTTTCACCCCAATTCGTCAAAGTTGTCTCCACTTTCCATCGCATAGTCGGGCAATCGATGAAGGACCCTTTATTTTCTCCTGAGTTGATAACTGTTGCTTCTCATTCCGCAGGTGCTGAACCATCCGAGAAAACAGACGTGCCTCAGGGGACCACTGCCGGAACAGAATCCGCGGAGAAGGCCGAAGGAGAGAAAGATAAGGCTGATGCTCCCCATGATGACGAGACGATAGCCACCTTGAAAGATGATGGCGGTGGCGAGGAGCATGAAGAAGACCCGGAGGTGGCTATAGTTGGGGAATCAACGAGCGCTGATGACATCACTTTAGCTGCATTGAAAGCCGAACAAGACAAACGTATGCAGCTTAAAGTTGAAGACCTAGACCCCGAAAGCCTTAAGCCTCTCACAGCAGTGGATGCTGGATCAAGGTTAGTTGTTAAGCTTTCGACTAGATCTATTACAGAAGAACTTGCTAAAAAGTCTCCTCTCGATTCCAGCGTTCCGACTCCCGGGAAAAAATCAACCGATTCCAGCACTTCAGTCTCAGGGAGGAAAAAACCAAAGCGCATCTTAACTAATGCTGAAAAAGAGGCGAAGGATGCTCAGAAGGCTGCTAAAAAATCCAAGTCCACTTCAGCGTCTAAGTGATGAAGTGTTTTTCTTTATTTTAGCATTTAATTGGCTCACAATTGTTGCAGCGAGTGTGGCCCTCGCATCTTCTTTTTGCCTGTTCTCCTTTACAAACTCATACGTTTGTAAATAAAAATAATTCATTTCCTGCAATGCGTGTTAGTCGTTAGTTCAGTACTTATGTAAAAATACAAATGCATGTCCTACTAAAGTTGTGTAATGGAGTCATAGTGGAGGGGAATATGTGTGTACATGCACGCCCCCAGTCAATCTTGAAAAACTATTCAAGCTTAAATTAAAAAGTCCAAATGTCCCCGATTCTCTGACGGGGGTCGCATTCCTTTCGTCATTGACGCCTGTTCTTTTCTGGCATCTTTTATACTCTCCTGTCTTATATCCAAGTTAGAGTTCTTGCTGAGGCGGTCTCTCATCTGGGTGCACCTTCACGCCTCAGAGGACGTCGTCTTCCCATGCTTTATACTCTCTCTCAATTCTTGAGAGTTAGAGTTAAGAATGTCGTCTTCCCATTCTTTTATGTCTTATTGTACAAATAGTAGTTGTGTTTGTTCTTGCATATAAGCCATCTCCAACTTTCCAGATTTTACTTTAACATCTCGTATTCCATAGTCACAATAGAATAATAGTTGAAGATATAAATAATGCAGCAAAGTAAACGGCACGCGATATTTTTATAGTGGTTCGGCTAAGTCGTAGCCTACATCCACTTTATAGTCCTTTGTTTGCATCAACAGACTTTTCTAAGGCAAGTCGTGCCTTTTTACAGGGTACATAAAAAAGAAAAAAGAAAATACAACATCCCTAATTCAAATATCGCATCAAATGTTGGGCATTCCAAGCGCTAGGCACTTCTTCGCCATCTACGGTCTTTAACTTGAAGGCTCCTGTCTCAAGTTTCCGTTGGAAGGTGAATGGTCCTTCCCACTTTGGGCCGAGATGAGGAAGGGATGGAAAAACTTGCTTTAGCACCAAATTCCCTGGCTCAAAGGTTCTAAAGGAACTTTCTTGTCATAATAGCATGCCATCTGACGTCGATGTCTTGACGCACGCAAGTCTGCCTCGTCCCTTTTCTCTTCGACTTCATCAAGGGACTCGAGGAGGAGTGCCCGATTCGTCATCGGGTCATAATATGTCACCCTGTGAGAGGGAACCTCAAGCTCTACCGGGATTACCGCTTCCGAACCAAATGAGAGAGAGAAAGGAGTATGGCCGGTAGCTGTCTTAAACATTGTCCGATATGCCCATAAAGCCAAGGGCAATTCTTCCACCCATTTTGCTTTTGTACGTTCCAACCGCTTCTTGAGGATGGAATTTATGACTTTATTTATTGCTTCTACTTGCCCATTCGACTGTGGATGGGCGACTACAGTGTACCGCTTGTCAATCTTGTATTTCTAGCAGAAATTTCTGAATTTGGCACCATCGAACTAGGTTCCATTATCAGTTATAATGGTCCTTGGAATCCCAAATCGGCACATGATATTTCTAACCACGAACTTATCACCTTTCTCGCTGTGATTTTGGTTAAGGGCTCAGCTTCCACCCACTTCATAAAATAGTCCACGGCGACTAGTGCAAACTTCGCTCCTCCTTTGGCAATCGGTAGAACTCCGATGATGTCAATTCCCCACATGGAAAACGGCCACGGACTCACCATCGACTTGAGCTGGGTCGGTGGTGCTCTGGGGATCTTGGCGAACCTCTAGCATTTGTCGCAACGTCGTGAGTAATCAGCTGCATCTTTATTAATTGTGGGCCAGAAATACCCATACCGCAATACCTTTTTTGCTAAAGTCTGACCCCCCGTATGATCTCCACACTCACCTTCGTGTACTTCCCTTAGTACACGTTTGATGTCGTCGTGCGCTATACACCATAACAGGGGCATAGAAAATCCTTGCCGATAAAGGGTATTATCTTGAAGGATGTATCTGGTGGCTTTGCGAACTATGGCTCGCCTCTCACTCTTCTTTGGCGGGAGGACTCCCTTTCTAAGGAAATTCTTGATTGGGGTCATCCACGACTCCCTCTCCGGTTCTGCTTCGAAAGCAAATTCAATTTCCATTAACTCAAAACTTGGCAATCCCAACGTCTCAATTGGAACCATTTCGGTTTCCTTCGGATTGACGGAACTTGCCAGCTTCACTAGCCGGTCTGCCTTATGGTTTTCAGCTCTTGGGATATGCATTATGTTATACTGTTCCAAATTGCTCAACATTCCAAGATAGGTAATAAGTCGAGGTCCCTGGGCCACAAACTCCTTTCGCACTTGGCAGACGACTATTTTGGAATCGCAGAATATATCTAATGCCTTTATTCCGAATTCCTTAGCAAGTTTCAGCCCGACAATCAGGGCTTCATATTCAGAGTCATTATTGGTCGCTGAAAATTCTAGTCACTGAGCATAATATAATGATCGTCCTTCAGGAGTAACTAAGACGACTCCAGCTCCGGACCTTCGGTCGTTCTTGGCTCCGTCTGTGTACAACTTCCATGGATCTAATTTTATTCCTCCTCTGATTTGACCACCTTACCACCGATCGTCTCTTCCTCCGGAATTGTGAACTCTGCTATAAAGTCAACCAGAGCTTGCCCCCTGATCGATCTCCGCGGCTGAAAATTTAAATCAAACTGACTTAATTCAATATTCCACTTGATCAACCGTCCCGATGCTTTGGGTCTTTGCAACACCTGTCTTAGAGGCTGATCAGTGTATATGATTATTGGGTGAGCTTGAAAATAATGGCGAAGTTTTCGGGAGGCGATCAGAAGGCTGTAAGCAAGCTTCTCAATCATTGGGTAGTTACGTTCTGCAGCTGCCAATTTTTTACTTACGTAATATACCGGCCTTTGCACCTTGTCTTCTTCCCTGACCAAGGCGGTGCTAACGGCGTGAGCCGATACTTCTAGATAAACAAACAGCTCTTCATGATCCAGTGGCTTCGACAAAATTGGTGGTCTCTCTAGTAAGTCCAATAGATTTCGAAAGGCCTCAACACAGTCCGGAGTCCATTCGAAATTTTTCTTTCCCCTTTTTATCAAGTCAAAAAAGGGGACGCATTTGTCTGTTGCTTTGGAGATAAATCTACTCAACGCAGCCACTTTCCCCGCAAGACTTTGGACATCTTTGATTCTTCATGGTTCCTCAATGTTCCTTATCGCTGCTATTTGACTGGGATTAATTTCAATTCCTCGAGAGCTCACGATGAAACCTAGAAACTTTCCAGATGCCTTCCCAAACGAGCACTTCAAAGGATTAAGCTTCATCAGATACTTTCGCAGGATACCGAACATCTCTGCCAAGTCTTGCGTATGGCTAGAGGATTATCTCGATTTGACAAGCATATCTCCACATAAACCTCCATAGTCTTCCCTATTTGGTTATAAAACATCCTGTTCACCAAGCGTTGGTAGGTAGCTCCAGCATTTTTCAATTCGAAAGGCATGACCACATAGCAATACAACCCCAAATTTGTAATGAAGCTCGTGTGCTCTTGATCGGGCACATGCATGGGAATCTGGTTGTATCCGGAATATGCGTCCATAAAAGAAAGAAGCTCATGTCCCGCCGTCGAATCCACAAGCTGGTCTATTCTGGGGAGTGGGAAGCTATCTTTCGGGCAGGCTTTGTTCAAGTCTGAAAAATCAATACACGTCCGCCACTTTCCGTTTGACTTCTTTTGCCAAAACAGGATTCGATATCCAGTCGGGATATGTCGAATCTCTAATAAATCCGTTCTCTTTCAGCTTCTCCACTTCTTCTTTCAGAGCTGCCAACCTCTCTGGTCCCGGCACACGTCTCTTTTGCTTTATAGGCGGGTGTTTCGGGTTTATACTCAGTGAATGACTCATGATGGATGATGATATCCCACACATGTCAGCGTGGGTCCAGGCAAACACATCCAAGTTTGCCTTCAGAAAGTTAGCCAGTTCTTTAGCTCGGTGCGGATCCAACTGGGATCCAATCTTCAAAACTTTTGCTGGATCAGCTTCATCAATGGGTATATCCACTGTCGTTTCATTAGGAGTTGCTTTTCTATCCTTAGGTTCCTCATCTTCTCTGGGATCCAGGTCTTCAGGCATTCCCTTGGGACACTCCTTCAGGGTTGATCCCTCTAATTGCTACGCCGAACCCTCCTTTGGAGGAGGTGAAGTACTTTTAGTCTCGATGTTGAGTCCCTTCATCAGCATCTTTAATTCAGTAATATAACAAGCTCACCCGGAGACTTGGTCTCCCCTCATTACTCCTGTTCCGGCTTCAGTTGGGAACTTTATCAACAAGCACCATGGTGCAATACAAGCCCTGAACTCTGCAAGGTCAGGCCTTCCTAAAAATGCGTTGTAGGGCGAATCTATATCTAGCACTACAAACTGAAGCATTCGTACTCTTCGACGATCCCTTTGTCCCGATGTTACGGGTAATTCTATATACCCCATTGGAGCTGTCGATGCCCCATTGAAGCCTCGGATCCAACCTTCACATGGCTTGAAATCTCCAGACTCGAGTCTCATCTAGTCAAACGACTTCTTAAACAAAATGTTGACAGATCTTCCATTGTCTACTAGTACCTTATGAACCAGTGTCCGTACAGGCTCCCTGGCTCTGGTGTTCGGGTTTACTCTGGGCTCTTGATCAGGGGACACCCTCCTTCTTCTAGCGGCTTCTGCTCCGCTTTGCTCCCTACGTTCCCGGTCGATCTCGGGAGGAAGGGGCTGTAGCATTTGTCCCTGAGTGGGGTTGGTAAGGTTAGGATCTCTAGGCAAAACATGAGATCCTCGCATTGGTAACAACATAGGCTCTCTCAAGCTCGGGTCATCGGGTCCTAACACACGAGCAGCATCTTCGCGAGATCCCAGAGACCCGAAAGTCATTTGTTCCAAATTCTGAGGTCATTCAAGCGACCTTCTTTCACGAGGCCGTTCTTCCTCAGAAGAAGAAGACTGATCCATTGCAGTGTGATGAACTGGGGAAGGGGTCCTCTGCCTGCGGAGCTCGCCAATTTCCCTACTCATGATTCTCATATTCTCTTGCATCATAAGGTTGGTGCGCTCGTGGATTCTCATAGCCTCCCTAGTGCTCTCAAGCATGTCGAGAAGGCGCGAAAAATCTCCTTGGGTGATAGGCGCAGATGGATTGATTTGGTCATTGGTCCTGGTGGCTGGAGTCGGAGCATTTGGAGGGGCTCGAGTAGAGGTTCCAGCATCACCTAGAGTCGGGTCGGATCGGAGCAATGTGACCTGGCCGGATCGGTCCGGGTGGGGAGAGCGCACCTCTTCAACATCCTCTACTCGGGTCGGATCGGAGCTTTCCCTCTGCGACCGGTTCGGATTTCCTGAACCAGTCCGATCCGCTCCCGAGCTTTGCCCACGAGACCTCGTCACGACCGCGTTTTGCTGATCTTCACCAACTTCGTTCCCTCGACTGGTTTGAACTTCCTTGCCTTTTCCATTGGCCATAATTCTTCAACAATCAACCAACAAGTACTTAAAATCGTCGGAAATTGGGGACTAACTTCTTTGAACTCAACGGTCCAAAAAGTAGAACGACAATCCAGAAAAACAGAGAATTCAAATGGTTCTCAGTGAAAGCACCAAAATGTTAGACCAAAAAGTGGTTCTAACACCCAAATTGACCAAAATTATGATAAAGTGAAATAAAAAAACAGAAAAGAGACACAAGATTTATAGTGGTTCGGCGTTAAAGAGCCTACGTCCACTTTATATCACTTTGTTTGATGATGTAGATGAAAATACAACAAGATATTCACTCAATCTCACTCATTTTTCATATACATTCACTCAATTATCCTTGAAATACACTTTGAATGATGATTTGGATTGTTTGGGAGTGCTGGAATTCGGTTCTCAAAGATACTCAAACTCTCAGAGTGCCAAAAAGTCCTTTCTAAATGCCTCTTGGTGGGGGTATTTATAGGTGAAAATCCTTCACGAATCCGGATCGGATCGGGTACACGTGTCCTCCATTCCATGACTTTCGGGATCCGATGAGTTCTGGTGTCGCCAGCACATCAAGTTAGCAACCATCGTGGGTAGAAAGTGGGTGTAACTGCCCCGAATATCCAACAGATCGTGGAGCGGAGTAGCAGGGTGCATTGGGTTCAGATCGGATAGGCTAGCAGATAAGGTTCGGATCGGTCCTACTACCTCTGATCCGATCCGAATACTTTCCTTCCTCTTTTGCCTTGTTTTTGTTTCTACTCCTATAATTCTGATCTGAACCGGATGTACAACAGAGTGTCATTCGTTTACTTGATCTTCTAACTTTTTGACTTTGTGTAGTCTAGTTCACAAAGTGGGCTAACACCTAACCTGGAAATATACTCGGTCTGACCTGAGCACATTTGATTTAAAACAAAATCCACCCGGATCAGTCTGGAATACTTTCAGTGATAAATTCATATAGCAAAAAACTTGTTTAACTTTGAAAATCCCTTTTGAAACAAATGATAATAGTAAGACCAGTCCACACATAAACACGGACGGTTTTTACCTTACTATAACCCAAAATATTTTGAAATCAATCTCTTATTCTGATATTATAATAGTGTCTAAATACAAGTAAATAGAATCTAGCAGAACGCTTGCATCTCACGCTCCACATATATAGTATACAATCAAAACCGCAGGCGCTTATTGGAGTTTGGATTCGGACTATGACAAGGTATGGAACCACCTACCGATAGTGTATCTCTAGAGAGGAATACACTGGGTTCAACAAGAACGTCTTGTAATCCGACCCACACATGACCGACCCCTCATTTCTCTTGAAGGCATCGAATATATTGTCACTCACGGCTGCGCAGCTACCGTTTTCCCAGGAGATACAGAATGAAAAGAAGTAACAAATATGAATATTCTCTAGATGGTGACAATACACCCTAATGGGTGCGACCCACATAGCCGTGCTTCCTGCTCGATTTTTGTCATTTCCTGGTTGTGAGGCTTGAGGTTATAATTGACTTTTGAAAACATCTGGCCACCATTCACGTCGTCCATACACGCCATCCAGGAACAGGATGAACCGAAGGCACTCTCCTACCACATCCTAGGAATCACCTTATTGATCAGTAGCGAGTAGTCATTGCAATCCATTTATTTCAATCACGACAGAATCATCATTAACTCTGGGGATCAGCCAGAGGTATTTAACGATAGTTCTTCCGCTCATGAAGATTTACCGTCTTCAATTTCTCCATCTCGATCAACATCTTCAACGTATTCGTATTTATTGGTCGGAATGCTTTTCGAATATAAATTCAATTCCGGTCTTTCCATACCAATAATGTTGGGTTCGATTTTGATAGTCGGTTATTTAACTATCAAAATAAACAACCATAAAAATAAAACAGATCCATTGGTTTATACGCAGCATCACTTGGCCATTTAAAAACAATATATCAGTTGAAATACCCAATCATATATTGGTTTAAATATGTAATTATACTCAAATCCTTTTTCTTATATACCTAGAAATATCTTAAAATCATATCTAATTTATCCTTCAACTAACCTTTCAAAACATTGCTATAACTTTCTTATTATCTTATCGGCTTAACTTATCATTTGTAAAATGATCATTACGACGTCTTCTTTGGCTTTGATATTTGAATACCAGAGTCACCCGTTTAGAATAATCCCATTTAAATCTTATTTCAATATTTTGAAAATACCATTATATTTCCACCAATCTCCATTTTATTTCTTTTACTATGGGAATACCATTTCATACCATCAAGCCCCTTTTTTATTTCCTTTCATTTCGGAACCTCGTTATCTATATATTTCCAAATCCTTCCAATAGCGTTACGCTGTATTTTTCCCAAACTACTTTACTCTAACATATTTACCATTACGACTAATATCATCCTTTGATAATCCTGAAGTTGTTCAAGTTGGGGTATTTTAATTACCTCTCAGACCTTGATCAACAACTTTCTTATCTTAAGATAAATATCAGTTATAATACAAAAATCGATACTCATTCCCCATATCACAAAAAATCCCATTTTAATTCCATCTTGATGGAATAACATCTCTTCTTTAGAGTAGCAGTTCTATATCGCATCTTTATAGCTTATCTCGTTTAACTACTCTAATTCAAACTGGGTATACGTTTGATTTCCCATTTCATATCTCCACTAGTTCCTAACCGTATATCAACCAGAAAATAATTTCCTAAATATTAACCCGTAGGCCGAAACCAACCTCAGATCAATATTTAGGAAATCAGTTATCCCATTTGATTCTGGGTTAAGTTCAAATTCTTTAATTTCCAATTCTGGCCTTTACTTAATTCAAATGTCATTTCAACTAACTCGCTCCATTTAAATATTCAAATAAACTGGAGTTTTATCACTTCGTATAACTTAGATTTATATAATCCAATATAATTCATTAAAAACTACGATTTCGCATTATAAATATTAAATCGCTTTATTCTATAAACACGGCTTTACGCTTCACAAACTTTTCTTACTACATTTTACATTCCAAATTATGACTTCGATTATTATTAATTGACTAATAATCAAGTTTCAACATTTATTAAAATAAAACTAGGTTACTTTACAATTTACTACTCCCAATAAATTAATAAACTAATTCGATAACAATTCCAGTTAACATCGTTAACTTGTTCAACTCTAAACATGATTAGCCCGTTAGTCGATCGTTATCAATCTTTCCATTTAAATTAATTAATAATTAATTTATCTAAATAATTCTATTCACTTTGATTTTTATTAAATATCAATATAAACCCCTTATGTTAATTCTGGTTACTTAGATTAGCTAAATAAGATCGTTTTATAATCACTTGATAAGCACGTGCTTCGCGCACGATAGAATTTGGTACAAAAACAGTGGTTTGTGGTTAAACCAATCAATGCATATATGTGGTCGTATTTTTTTTTTCTTTTTAAATCTTTATTTAAAATGATATATATAAAAATATATGTTTGATTGTAAAATAAATTTCATATCTTCATTTCTAGCAGTTCACCTAACGGTGAATCGATCTTTATAAAACGGTGTATATCTGGGCCATCTGCTATTTATACTATAATCAATACTATGTATTGATTCAAAGTTCAACCACAATCAACAACCAACAGGGCTTTAAAGTCAGCGGGTTTAAATAGTTCATAAAAAATATGAAATAACAACATACCAAATATTTGAGCAATCCGGTTTGATTCCTCCTACCTGTTCTTCCCTGCATCATAAATCATCATATAATTCATAACAGTATATGGTTTTAATTTGAATATAATAACCGACGATAATATAATTCACATCAAATATATAAATCAACCATAGGCATCCAAAGCATCCAATCAACCAATTATCAATGATTTAATCTAATTATATGAATTTAGCACATCCTAGTATTTCAGAAATGTGTGAGAATTAACTCACTAGTCTGTTTCCGATTGTCGGTTCGCGTGTTGTTCCATTTAATTTTAAACCAACATTTAAAATTAATCGAAAATCTGATTGTCTCCGATTCCTTCCGAACTTACTCAGCAACGTAATACTTTTTGACATGATCCCATCGCCCCAGTTCCCCGTGATTCTGATACGTATGTACGAGATATTATTATCCCAAATTTTTATATTAACCATTATAAACAGTACTAACTAATTAATAAAAATCCCTAAATTATCATTTTCTTTTAAATGTCGTGATTACCTTTTTAAACCGGGTCACCATGAACATGACTTGACGTACGTGCCACGTCGCCCTTCAAGGCTTTACCAAATCTTTGTTAAATGCCACTACTTTCCCCCATGCAGAAGTATAACTTCCGCCATTCCCATCGTTCCAGTCTCCTAACCGCTTGCTGAAACAACCACTCCATTGTGCCTCTCTCCTGTACACGAAAACAGACCAGCACTTCAACAGTAGCCCGCTGTCTCCTTCATGATAACAACGGCCACCATACCAACCCGCGGTAATCCCCATCTGCCACTCTCCATCCAAGCGACAGCATCTGGGTTTATTTCCACCGCCAGCATGTCACCTGCCTTCCTGTCCCTTTTCTCCAAATTGCACTGTCACGCCATGCACTAATGCATAATTCCTTCCGTACTTCCATAATGTTCTTCCCCCAACGTTCCATTAAACCGCTAACTCACCGCCTTGAACCCAGTCCCCTCCAGACTCCATCATGTTGTAGTTTTCACCAGAAATGGAAACCAGTAACTTCCGTTCAATTCTCGTTCCTTCTGCTTTGCGTCAGCCCTCACCAAACTTGTTCCAGTTTTCTCAAAACATACGGTTCCTTTTTCTTCTTAAACCTGCTAAAACCGATGTCCACCTTTCAGAAAAACACTTCCTCATCCAGACACCGCCGTGCCTCCATCTCGCTAATATTCCCCTGGCCTTTCTTTCTTCCTGACATAACATACCCGCTGCATTCCTCATCCCTTCCATGCTAAGGCCGCTTCCCATGCACATTCTCAATTACATGAAATCCACCGTGCCTCCATCTCGCTAATACTCCCCTGGCCTTTCTTTCTCCCTGACATAACATACCCGCTGCATTCCTCATCCCTTCCATGCTAAGGCCGCTTCCCATGCACATTCTCAATTACATGAAATCCACCCCAGTTCACCATTTCAACATGCACGCCTTCTCGTTTCGCCACCTTACACTTCTACTACCCACATCTCGCTTCCTATACTTCACTGTAGCTACACTATAGTTCACTGCACCCTTGAAACCTTCGCTAGAACGCATCCCAATCAACAACACTTTGGTTGCGGCACTCAAAATTTCCGGATCTCACCAAATCCACACCTTCCTTCCATGAGTGAAATATAATTAGCACCCTTCTGTTGAACTCTTCTTTTCATCATTTATTATTATATAAATCCGCTGTTTCATTGTCGTTGGAATGGAAATACAAAGGAGGCGGACAAGAATCTGTTTAGGGTGAGAAAAACTCTTTTCTTGTTGCTGAAATGAGGTAGCTGACGGGTATTTATATAGGAGAGGAAGGATGAAGATAGAAACAACGTTATGTCATCGTAGAGGAGGGTAGGCATGTGCTAATTAATATACTTTTTAGGATGCCGTAGGACTGCTGTTACCCATTTTCAGCTTGCAGAAATAGGAACTTCAGTGTGTAGGCATGCAGTGTTTATTCATATCAAAGAAAAGAAACGGTAGGTGAGAAAGGAAGACAGGGTAGCTAGGTATTCATTTAGAGTAGGAAAGCTGGAAAAAAATGACGAATGGGCTGTTGTGTTTGTAGGTTAATTGTTCCCTCTGTATTCCTCCATCCATATCAATGGCCATGCCTTTGATTTGAACGGACATAGCATAGCAAGTGTACGTTTTCTTAGATTAGGTGAAAAGACGGAAAAATATGGTGTACATTTTCCTCGACTTGCATGTGCTTCTGACCAATGTTCAAAACCTTCAAATAAAACTTAATAGTGAAGGAAGAAAATGTCATTTCATTCTTAGTACCATCGTAGGCATGTTCGAGGGTAGGTTGCTTCTTTTCGTCACAGGCCATGCGCAAATTTATATATATATGTGCACGATTTGAAGTGATACAGTATGAATTTATACATATTTTTTATGTGATTTTACTGAGCATGACCAATGAAATTTAAGTTTTAAATTTAATCATACCCTGCTATATAAAACTTCGTCTACATACGACTTGCTATAGACAGAAATAAATATATCGTCGTGCTTAATGGTGTGCCACGACCACAAATATATGAAAAAAATAGACTGGTTAATTAATTATGTGAAACCCCAAAATGTTGATACATGGTGTAAAATATTGTAAATAAAAAGTTGCTTATTTTACAAAATAAAAATTACAATAAAATTCTAAAAATTAAATTATGGCTACGCCTCAGAGATCTCGTCCGAATTCGAATCCGATATTTAATTATATTAAATAGATCGTTGTGGTCTATAATCGATTCCACATCGACTATTTCAGAATTTGATTTGGATGTAAAATAAAATCTATAATACGAAAACTCTATTTTTCTTTTCCATTGGAAAATTATTACAAAATAGATTCAGACGTTTCTTGTTTCACTGAAATCCGACTTAAAACGGATGTTGTATGATCAATTGAAGTTCAAACTAAATTTTACGAACTACCGCGTTGTTTCGAGTTTGGTTTATAATTTAAATATAAATATAACGTTCAGTTGTCATTAAATTAATGAATGTGATATAAATAGAATCAATATTCCGATTATAATATTTAAAACAAATTTAAATATTCGAATTCAAATAGCCGAAAACTCTGGGTCGTTACATTCTTTCCCCCTTAAAAGAATTTCATCCCCGAAATTACTAGGTTAAGAAGGATGTTCAAACTCCAATTATTACCAAAATCATTCATTTAAAATATTATCAAAAATGTCTCTAAGTTTCAAAAAAATTTGAAAAATTCGCCAGCACCTCCTCTGTATTGTTCGATCTAAACAATTATAAACACCACTCTGGGCCTCCCATATTGATCCAAAGAAAATAAAAGCCAAGCGGCTACCCATCTCAGGTATAAATTCAAACACCTAATCAATAATATTAAGGTTTACCTTCTTGTTGGGAAACCAATGCTCGAATCACGAAGTTCTAATAGCTCTTCCATTTTCAACCTGCACTCAACTCGATATATAATGGAAATAACCAATACAGGGTTAAATCAATTCAGTTTCATTTCGTACTGGCTCTATTCAAATTTATTATACTGGATTTAATTTCTTAGTTTTTAATTCATTCTCAACTGTTGGTGAATTTTATACTCATCTAATCTAGCATTCATTAATAAACAACATAACCAAATAACTCCATTTGCTCTTCTAATATTTAACTTGTCTTCAGTTAAATATTTAATTCCATATTCAAATTTTATCCACCAATACTATACTTTTAAATTTCCTTCTGGTTTTATTAAACCCGTCAAATTTATTACCCCTAAATCTCATTTTAACAAGCCCAACTCATTCATTGGTTCAAAATCCAATTCGAATCCGTATTTCAATCATACGATTCAGTTCCCCTGATATTTTATTCATAACAAACTATTGTATATATATTCCATTCAAATTCAGCATATTTGAATTTTATTCCAATTTATTTACTCCAAATCAGTCTTCAATCAAGTTAAAATCCATATTCAGATTCATGCTTATGAAATTTATTCCAAACAAAAAATCCAACAAATTTCCATTTATTCAGTTTGGATTCATTCACTTTTTATTTTACCCAACGCAAGTCAAATTCTGGTTGGCTTGTCTCAATTCCAATTCAAAGGGTTTATTTTAACTCTTACAAGTTAAAATTAATCCCCATTTCGTATTTGAAATGTTTCCAACTTCATACAAATTTTGAATTAAATAATAATTTGAGAAAATTATAAATTTTATCTTCTTATAAAATATTTTGGTACAAAACAATATAAAAATAATTTAATATTCAAATTACAAATTCGTGCTCTTGTATATATACACTCAACTCAATCTAGGGTATTACTAGCCCAATCTCTATCAAGTCACACCACAGAGCCAAGGCAATTCCTAAACCTTTGCTCTGATACCAACTGTAAAGGCCCAGAATTTCCGACACTAGAATCTAGACACTAATACATCTCGTGTCCAAAATTCCAGTATCGAAAACCCAGAAAGCTAAAAGAAAGAAGTTAGAGGGTGAGAGAAGAAAGAAAGAAATATTAGAATAGAAGAATAAGAAGATCAGAGTCTCACAGCAGAATGGACAAAATATAATAATCAATAAATACTTTATACAAAAAGAACTGCATATATATAATTACAACATCAGAGTATACATTCAGATCATCACAACACACAGCAGAAATAAACTATTACCAGTAAATATATGGAATACGTCTCGGCTTCAACTCCTCTTCTGAAGCTCCAAGCGATACCTAACCTGGAAATATACTCGGTCTGACCCTAGTACATTTGATTTAAAACAAAATCCACCTGGATCAGTCTGGAATAATTTCAGTGATAAATTCGTATAGCAAAAAACTTGTTTAACTTTGAAAATCCCTTTTGAAACAAATGATAATAGTAAGACCAGTCCACACATAAACACAGACGGTTTTTACCTTGCTATAACCCAAAACATTTTGAAATCAATCTCTTATTCTGATATTATAATAGTGTCTAAATAAAAGTAAATAGAATCTAGCAGAACGCTTGCATCTCACGCTCCACATATATAGTATACAATCAAAACCACAGGCGCTTATTGGAGTTTGGATTTCGACTATGACAAGTATGGAACCACCTGCCGATAGTGTATCTCTAGAGAGGAATACACTGGGTTCAACAAGAACGTCTTGTAACCCGGCCCACACATGACCGACCCCTCATTTCTCTTGAAGGTATCGAATATATTGTCACCTCACGGTTGCGCAGCTACCGTTTTCCCGGGAGATACAGAATGAAAAGAAGTAACAAATATGAATATTCTCTAGATGGTGACAATACACCCTAATGGGTGCGACCCACATAGCCGTGCTGCCTGCCCGATTTTTGTCATTTCCTGGTTGTGAGGCTTGAGGTTATAATCGACTTTTGAAAACATCTGGCCACCATTCACGTCGTCCATACACGTCATCCAGGAACAGGATGAACCGAAGGCACTCTCCTACCATATCCTAGGAATCACCCTATTGATCAGTAGCGAGTAGTCCTTGCAATCCGTAGATTTCAATCACGACAGAATCATCGTTAACTCTGGGGATCAGCCAGAGGTATTTAACGATAGTTCTTCCGCTCATGAAGATTTACAATCTTCAATTGCTCCATCTCGATCAGCATCTTCAACATATTCGTATTTATTGGTCGGAATGCTTTTCGAATATAAATTCGATTCCGGTCTTTCCATACCAATAAAGTTGGGTCAGATTTTGATAGTCGGTTATTTAATTATCAAAATAAACAACCATAAAAATAAAACAGATCCCTTGGTTTATGCACAACATCACTTGGCCATTTAAAAATAATATATCAGTTGAAATACCCAATCATATATTGGTTTAAATATGTAATTATACTCAAATCCTTTTTCTTATATACCTAGAAATATCTTAAAATCATATCTAATTTATCCTTCAACTAACCTTTCAAAACATTGCTATAACATTTCTTATTGTCTTATCGACTTAACTTATCATTTGTAAAATGATCATTACGACGTCTTCTTTGGCTTCGATATTTGAATACCAAAGTCACCCATTTAGAATAATCCCATTTAAATCTTATTTCAATATTTTGAAAATACCGTTATATTTCCACCAATCTCCTTTTTATTTCTTTTACTATGGGAATACCATTTCATACCATCAAGCCCCTTTTTTTAATTTCCTTTCATTTCGGAACCTCGTTATCTATATATTTCCAAATCCTTCAAATAGCGTTACGCTGTATTTTTCCCAAACTACTTTACTCTAACATCTTTACCATTACGACTAATATCATCCTTTGATAATCCTGAAGTTGTTCAAGTTGGGGTATTTTAATTACCTCTCAGACCTTGATCAACAACGTTCTTATCTTAAGATAAATATTAATTGTAATACAAAAATCGATGCTCATTCCCTATATCAGAAAAAATCCCATTTTAATTCCATCTTGATGGAATAGCATCTCTTCTTTAGAATAGCGGTTTTATATCTCATCTTTATAGCTTATCTCGTTTAACTACTCTAATTCAAACTGGGTATACGTTTGATTTCCCATTTCATATCTCCACTAGTTCCTAACCGTATATCAACCAGAAAATAATTTCCTAAATATTTACCCGAAGGCCTAAACCAACCTCAGATCAATATTTAGGAAATCAGTTATCCCATCTGATTTTGGGTTAAGTTCAAATTCTTTAATTTCCAATCCTGGCCTTTAATTAATTCAAATGTCATTTCAACTAACTCCTCCATTTATATATTCAAATAAACTGGAGTTTTATAACTTCATAT
>JASFAX010007099.1:0-27922 GCA_030737875.1 Allium sativum | reverse complement strand
ATAGGATCAATATCAACTCAACTATACCACAAACATCACAATACCACAATCATTTCAATACACAGATATGAATTAACATCGTTGTTATGCAATAACACAATTCCATTTCCATTTTACATCGAATCAAATCCTAACTTTCATTCTCATTGGAAAAATCACCATACTTACAACAAACGACGATCTTGTTTTCTGATTTCTAAGTTATGAATTTGAATTGCTTTCCTTTGGGTAGACAAATGTTGATTGATTCTTGTTTTAACTTTAATTTGGCTTGTCTTTAAGATTTCTCTAACTGACGGCTACTCCTAGTTTCCTTCCAGCAGTATGACGGCTTTAGTTCTATATTATTTGTGTGAATTTAGGTTGAGTGTTGAGTTATGTTTATAGAATTTCAGATTGATTTGAGCCGTCGATGAAGCTAGAGTTAATCCAGACCATCCATCTCAAGAGAAGCCAATCAGAAAGTGACAAGTTAGCACTAGTGACACAGCCAAGCCTCTGAAATCGACCAGAACCCGACCAAGCCAGCCAAGGCCTGACCAAGCAGGTTTCTGCTCGGCCTGGGCGCACTTGGCAGGTGCGCCAGTGCAAATTTGTACTGGCGCACTTCCCAAGTGCGCCAGTGCATTCTGGCCCATTTCTGGTTTTTCTGCCTACTTCATTCGTCCATACCTTCTTCATACGATATCCGTTTTACAAAAACTCATACTCTATCTCAAGCAGAATTCCAAGACGAACGCAATGACCTATTTCCCTTAATTCCATCATTTAGAATTAATTATACTATAATTTGTTAATTTACAGTTAATAAAAAATTCGGGGTGTTACTTGTACCGCAATCCGAATCTAACCTCGTGTCTTTGCATTATTATGCATCTAATTTATGCCTTTGACCTCTCATATTAGATTACCATTTGCGGTTGCTGGGTATGCTGGGCGGTTCCAGGCGGGGCTTATACCGCAATCTGAATCTAACCTCATGTCTTAGGCGTTCATTATCACTTTCTTGATTCTAGTCCTAATTTCAAATCTTGGATTATAATATATTCCAATTACCCATAATTTCCAATCTAAATTATGTTTATAATTTTAAATCCAAATTATGCCCCTAATCTCATGTGTATAAGTTATGCCAAATTATGCCCAAACCAATTTTCATAGTTATTAACAATTTATGCCAAATTTCATGTATACAAGTTATACTCAACTATGCCCAAACCAATTTATGCCAAATCTAATGTGTACAAGTTATACTCAATTATGCCCAAACCAATTTCCATATTCATCAACAATTTATGGCATAATCTCATTTTATTACATATTTCCCAACTTTTCCCAATCATTCAAACGTTAATCGTACGTAAATTTCAACGCTATATGCTTAGGCTCGAAGTTAGCCGAATATCTAAAGGAAAAAGGAAAAGAAGAAGTGGAGAGAATCAAAACATCAAAATTGGCATAAACATATAAATAGGCATGTGAAATGAATAGCGACAAAATATATCAAATAGGCATATGATAATAGCAATTGGGTATGAATCTGAAGGATTACAAATTACAAAACTTGATATGATTCATCTTATTTACAGGCATGTACATTAGATCCAATTTACAATCCTATAACAGTTACTTCTTAATTTAATTATATGTGAAAGTGACATAAACTCACAGCGATAGGATTCTTAGAAAAGAGAATTAGGCGTTATTGTCGCAAATCATATCTTGAATATTTTCTACTTTGATTGTTTGTAGATCTGATCTTCTAATCGGAATACTCCTATTTTGATTTGTTTTGGTGGAGAAGAAAGGCCAATTTAGATTACAGCAGCATTAAGGCTAGGGTTTAAGCAAACAATGAGATTAGGGTTAGGTTAGGTGTTTATTTATAGGTGTATTAGGTGTATTATGACCTTTCGATCTGAGCAGGTGCCATCCGAACCATCCAGACCAGAAAAACATGTCATCAATCAATTCCAAAAAAACACGTCATCAGATCCAAACCACAAAACACGTCATCGGCAAGTTCTGGGCCGATGGGGGTCGACACTTTATAGGGGGTTCAACTCCCCATTTCAATACCCCTAGACTACCCGGTTGACTCCCCCTGAGGGGGCACCCTTGAGCAGGAAATTTTCCGCTTAGCAAATTTCGGTCGGATTTTGATTTTCGAACTGTTTTTATTATTTAGTTAAATTTTGCTTTAAACTGAAAACTTCTAAGCTTCATAACTTCTTTATACGATGTCTGATTTATGCAGACTCGGACTCAATTCCAAGAAGAATTCCGAAACGAACGCAACGGCGTAGCCCGTTTCCCTTAGTTCTTCTTCTAAAAATTAAGTATTCTTTAATTTGTCATTTTAATATTTTAAAATTATGGGTTGTTACAAAAAATTTCAGATTGGCGAGGGCACAGTGGGGAGAAGACTGAGAAGTGCGATGTGAGAACCCGAAGAAAAGATTCGTTGTAACACCCCGCACTTTTTGTTAAAGATCATAATTTGTGGATAACTTAATTAAATATTCAGAATTAGATGAAATCGGCATTACCATTCCATTCATCTCAGAATTTTGGTTCAGAAAGGCACCATGTTTGTGTAAAATAGATAACATATGAAGAAGTTATGGACATTAGAAGTTAAACAAAACAAGCAGGCGGCAGGCCAGTGTAACTGGTGCGCTTGGGTAGTGCAGCTATGAAAATGTATATTGGTGCACTTGGAAAGTGCTCTGTTGTAGGCTTATAGCACCTGGGTTGATCCAAGGGGAGTGGATCAACCCTTGGTTCTACCCACATGGTGGTGAGTCGACCCATTTGTCGACCCATGTCAAAAAATGCACGATTCTAACGTGTTTTGGCTATCGTATGCAATTTTTGTTTAGTTTGGATGCTTATAATTTCAGTCTGATGGTTTAGAGTCTTCTACTACATTTATAAACAAGATACCAGAGCCTATCTTTATTCTGAAAAATTCTAAAGATCGTCTAGGCTCTGCCATTCTTCTACCCCAAATTTCTTTAGAAAATAGAATAACTAGTCCTAGGAAGTTCTGATTCAAGATTTGGAAGAAAAGAATATATATCTGCAGTGTAGGAATATAGAGTACTGATTGTAGTGAGGTAAATTCTTGGATCTGGTTAATTTAGATTTCTCTTCTTTTTCCCCTTTTTTTAGCCTTAGAATTGTGAATACATGGTTATTTAGGTTCTCGATTCAGTTAGGAGAGCCATGAAATGATAGAAATGGACCAGATCCATGAATTGGAAAACTATTAGGCGAGTGGAATTAAGTTATGCTTTTTTGATAATGGTATATTTATCATTTGGCATTGCCCGATAATAAGTATAATAAATCTGCTGAAATTTGTTGAAATTAGTACTGCTGTAATTAAAAATGAATTGTATCCCTATTTCTGTTCTCCTCCTTCTTCTTTCCCTTTTTATTTTATAAGCTTAAGCTACCTTCGGGCCTAGGCCAATCTCGTAAGAGACGTACATATGAAAGAAACTGGGAAAAATTTGGAATGGTTGGGAATGATAATAAAAGAGGGAAATTTAGGGCATACCTTGTACTATGGAAAATGGCTGGAGATTTGGTATCGTATGAACATGTAAATCTGTGGGCATAATTCAATATTAAGCAAAATATGTTAATGGAACTGTAAGTAATCTGTGGGATCGGTTGAATCCACGGGGTTAAGTAAATCTGTTGAATATGTTGGGTTTATATGAACCCGTTAATGTGACACCCCACGTTCGTTAATGTCACTCACTAAGGGAATGCATTAAGTTTCGTGAAGCATTATAGGTAAATAGACAAAGAATAATTGCAAGACAGATATAAATAAGATAGCAGTGGATATTTTTAAATTTTTATTTCAAACATAAATCATAATGCCATGGTCCATAATATCATAAGTCACATAAACCATTACAATAAAACAACATCTGTCTTGCATCATCACAGTACATAAGAATCTGAAAAACATAATTCCCCAATTAAAAGAGTTAAGCCACGGTAGAGACCAGAACTTGACCCATACTTCAGAAGTAGCTCCTAGCAAGATGATATCTCAGTCCTGACTAAGCCTAAGTGTTTCCTCCCCGAGAACCTTGGGGGGTGGGGTGGGGGAACGGAAGAAAGAAGGAGAAACAAAAGGGTCAGACATAAAGTCTGGTGAGTACAGTTACTTTTAGCTAGTAAATAAATTAAAGTAACATGATAGGCATATAAAGTGGATAAGAGAGATCACTACATAAATGGTTGGCATGACAAGGTAAGCAAGATAAGGTGTATGTGCCTAACTAATGATTACTTTGCACTATTACTAGTATAACTAAAATGAGATGATCCCTTCCACTCTAAGTTGGTAGACTTAGAGCATACTCCGAGTGTACCCTAACCACTACCGTAATTGATCGGCTCTCTACCCCGTAGATATCCGTTGTTGGCCCCACAGTTGGAGGTATCACTTCCTAAAGTGGCAACCATTAAGGTGTGCACAACCATGCCTACTGGTGTCACGATCGTCTTATCCCCTTTTGCCCGGCTAATGCACGCACATGGCCCGGTCGGTTTGCGCCACCAACGCCGTCTGTCTCGTTTGGATCTCTTATAATCCATTAGTAAGCGTGCCTCTTCTCCACCTAGTACAAAGTTCTTTATTTGATTCCAACTCTGGGTTACCGACTGAAATGGGTCCCACACAATATGATACAAGCTCTCCCCTTTGTCTTGTATCCCCGCTAGGTTCACTGACTATGTATACCCTTAGGTGTCTTTAATTACATAACCTTATGTCAGTTATGCTTACCATAAAGGGTGTCTTTAATTACATAACATTATTATATTTTCCACCGGTTATGAACACCACTAGGTGTCTTTAATTACATAACCTCATTGGGTTAGGTTCATGGGCCTATATGTAAATATTACCTACCCCTCTAATTTACTTAACCCACCCACTACCCATACAATTTTACTTAATCCTAACTTAGGTTCATAATCATACAATCCATATGGGTTAAATTAGGTTAAGTAGTCCAATTGATTACCATGTCCATTTATGGTTTATAATGGGCTAGACCTCCCACAATAGGCCTACAACATGTGGATGCTGGATATTCCAACCGGGTCCGGGCAGTCTTATTACACCGTTGGGCCTAACCTCGTGTCTTAGACCGATTCGTATTTGCGCACTTAGACCTCTTACATTAGGTTCAGCATTAGTGGCTGCTGGATGTGCCTGTCGGGTCCGGGTAGACTTCCGCCACTAATGCAAGGGAAAAGTGAAAAGTGAAAAAGGAGATTTACATAAAAAAATAGATCTAGCCAATGTTACAGCTGTCCAATTTAAATATAGGCACATTCACCACAATATAGTTACAAGTCAAGATCCACATAGACAACATAATAGAATAACCATAACTATATTCGATCTAGGGAAATAGATCTATCATGACATAGTATTGGTTTTAATAATAGCACAGAATCACGATTTACAACATATCCTATTTACAGTCTTTCACAATTCCCTTTTATTTATCTAAACCTAAAAACAACTAGAAACTCAATTTTGAGCTGTTGGCTCCTCTCGTATAAACCACCCTTCTTTCTCCTCACTTGTTCCTTCTTCTTCCTACTTCCTTCTGCTTCGTTCTACATCCTTCAGGTATTTTTTCTGTTCACGTTTAGTTTTTTATGTCTATTTTTTCTTTTTCTGTCAAATGGAACATTCTTCTGCTTCTGCTTCTGGATCTTCCAACGTTCCGAATGCTTTACGGCCAGTGGCATGTACTGAGGCTTTCATAGATATTTGCCTCAATAATATTCATCTACGAGGAACCAAAAGATTCCTCACCGATGTGCAGACTGAATTCAATGAGATGTTTGAGGACAAGTTGACTCAGACCCAAATCAAAAACAAATGGGATGATCTGAAGAGGGTCTGGACTTCATGGAATGCACTATTACAGATACCTGGCGGTTTTTGGGATCCTTCGCAGGACCGCTTGGATGGATCAGATGACTGGTGCCAGGGGGCAACACGCTTGTACCGGAAGTTTAGGAGACAACTACCTATGAAGTTTCTTGAGCAGGACCCGCTTTGTAGGGGCTGCATTGGCAAAGGCATTTGTGGTTATCAGATCCCCCTTGCTCCCCCGGCCACCGCAGATAGTCCATCGCCGGTTCAGTCAGCACGGAGGCAGTCGACGCGCACCATAGCTAGTAGGGCAACTCCTCCTGAACCCGCTTTTCCCGAACCGACCTTCATTCAGACAAAGCGTTTCTCCATGGCGGTGGACCAATGCTATGCCATTCTCTCGCCCATCACTGAGGTCGACAAGTGGGAGATTATTGAGATTTTTGGTCTCGACCGGTCTATTTTGTAGGCGGTTGAGACCTTGCCTGAAATGGAGTTGATGGGGTACATGAGTTATCATCTTTCTAGATTCCGCAGACATTAGTAGTTTGTTGTATGTTTTCGTTTTATTATTATGTAGTGAACTGGTATGAAATATTATTATATGGTGAACTGGTATGAAATATTATTATGTACTGAAATGATATGTTTGGTTAAATGTGTTATTTTGCATTAATCATGTTGTTAAGTTTTCATCATTAAAAAATTAAATTACAAAATAAAAATAAAATACCCCACTTAAATGTTCTGCTAAAATTCTCCGCTTAACGCGCCAAACACATTCTCCGCTAACTACAGTTCTCCGCTAACATTCTCTGCTCAAATTCTTCGCTTTCGCTTGCGGTTAACACACCCCAAATAAGTTAGAGGGGATGGGTAATATATATATATATATATATATATATATAATATATAGAGAGAGAGAGAGAGAGTGAGAGAGAGAGAGACCCACATACTTAACCCAATAAGGTTATGTAATTAAAGACACTAGTGGTATACATAACCAGTAGGTAGTGTAAAAAAAGTTATGTAATTAAAGACACCTAAGTGGTATACATAACTGGTAGATGAAGTAAGAGAGTTAGGTAATTAAAGAAACCTTTAGGGTAAGCTTAACTAATATAGGGCTATATAATTAAAGACACATAAGGGCAAGCATATCAGTAGAAAAACCTAGTGGGGATACAAGGCAAGGGGGAGAGCTTGTATCATGTTTAGAGAGACCCATTTTAGTCAGTAACCCGAAGTGGTATCTAATAAAGACCTCTGTACTAGGCAGGGAAGGGGCACACTTACTGATTGATTGAGTGATTGTAAGAGATCCGAGCGAGGCAGATGGTGTGAGCGACGCAAACAGACCGGGGACATGTGCGTGCATGGGCCTGGCAGAGGGGGCTAAGATGAATGTGACACCAGTAGATATAATTGAGTAAACCATGGGTTGCCACTTTAAGAAGTGATACGTCCTTCTGTGGGATCATCACAGGATATCTACAAGGTAGGGAGACGATCGATTTGGGTAGTGGCTAGGGTATACTTGGACGTATGACCTAAGCCTACCAGCTTATAGTAGAAGGGATCATTTCACTTTAGTTATACTAGTAATAATGCAGAGTTATCATTAGTAAGGCACATATACCTTAACTTGCTTACCTTGTCACACTTGCCATTTATGTATTGATTTCTCTCGTATCCACTTTATATGTCTATCATGTTGCTTTTAATCATTTACTGGCTAAAAGTAACTAGACTTGCCAGACTTTATGTCTGACCCTGTTGTTTCTCCTTCTTTCTTCCGTTCCCCCCACAGGTTCTCAGGGAGGAAATAATCAGACTTAATCAGGAATCAGATATCATCTTGCTCTGAGCTACTTCTGAAGTATGGCTCAAGTTCTTGACTCTACTATGGCTTAACTCTTTTTATTGGGGAACTTTTTATTTACTTATGTACTCTGATGGTACAAGACAAAAGTATTTTTACGGTAATGGTTTTTGTGACTTATGAAATTGTGGACCATGGTGTTATGACTTATGTTTGAAATAAAAGTTTAAATTTTCCGCTGCTGCCTTATTTATCTCTGTCTTGTAATTATTTTGTATCTGTTTGCCTATAGTGCTTCATGAAACTTAATGCATTCCCTCAGTGAGTGACATTAATGCACGTGAGGTGTTTTACTTGGTATCAGAGCTAAAGGTTACCAGATTAGATAAAAGTTTTTGAATTTTTTCAAAACGGTTTTAAAGAAAGCACTTTCAAAAAGAAAAGTCTATTTTGAAAAACACTCCCGAAAGATCCATATGTAATATCCTTCGGTCCTCTATCTAAATTTCTTCCTTTTCCTTTTTTTAGCATGTCTGAGGAGCAAAACATCCCTAATATCCCAGAGGGCGTCACTATACCATGATGATTCCGTAGGTATTTGGAAGCCTCGGCGCTAGCGGAAGGCCAAAGAGACGTTCCTCCACCAGCTGCACCAATCATTCCTCCTCCTCCACCTCAAGAGCAGATAACTCCGCAAAGATTTGCAAGGACATCCGTGCTATGGGACGGAAGCCATTCCACAGGAACAAGACATTCGCAGAAGCTCGGAACTGGCTCAAGGAGACCGAGGACTTATTCATAATCTTTGAAGTGGAGGACCGAAGAAAAATCCAATTAGCTGCTTAGCTATTAAACGATGAAGCCTCATTTTGGTGGGAAGTCACCCAAGCTGGACGTCCGGTAGAGACTTGGAAAGACTTTAGATAGAGGGTCGAAATACAATTTCTCTCCCAAGCGAAACAAAGCATACAGATAGAGAGGTTCTTAGCTCTCAAACAAGGAAATTTGATGGTGAAGGAATATGTGAACAAGTTCAACCAACTGGCAAGGTTTGGTTTAGAGTTGGCGGATACGCCACACAAAAGGACTTTGCGGTTTGATAAAGGGCTAAATGAGCCTCTACATGGGCTAGCAATGTCCCATATCCCAATGGGGGCCACATTTGAAAAGCTTGTTGATATCGCCCTAATGCCTGAGGAGGACAAGGGAGAAAAGAAGGAGGTGGAAGCTGAGGGGACATCATAGAATAAGAAGATATGGCCCAAGAAGGGGCGGCAACAACAACAGAAACAATAAAAGAAAAGGGTAACAGATGTAAAGGCAAGGATAAGAGAAAATGTCACAATTATGGAAAGGAGGGCCACCTGTTTAAAGATTGCAAGAGAAGGAAATCCAGTTGCTTTAATTGCGAAGAGGTCGGACACTTCTCTAAGGAGTGCCCGAAGATGCTGGGATCGCAGGGACAAGGGCAAAGTGCAGGGACTTCTAGAGGGGATGTGCATGCTCTCGCGATCGGTGCTCCTGAAAGAGGTAGAAAAATTCTATAGAAAGTTTGGTTTCTCTTTCAAACATTCCATTTAGAACACTTTTTTATTCTGATGCTTCACACTCGTTTATATCTACTTCTGTGGTTGAATCTCTACATTTAATTACTAGTATGGCAGTAGATCCCGTAGTTGTTTTAAACCCCATTGGTGGTTTAGCTCATTTGTCGATGATTTGTTGGGATTTGAAAATATCTATGTTGGGCATCGAATTTGAATGCGATGCGTATATGCTCGGGTTTATGTGCTATGGGTTGATCCTAGGAATGGATTGGCTTACCATGTATGGAGCCATTCTAGATTGTGAGAAGAGGGTTGTTAGACTCCTTACTCATTGTGGAATGACCGTCGAAGTTTCTTGTGACCCTCAAGGGCCTATTATGCTTTGCTTCCTAGAGTCTCTAGATGCATCCAAAGATGAATTGCAAACTGTTCCAGTGGTTCGAGATTATCCCGTTGTTTTTGATGGGGTACAGGGTTTACCTCTAAGACGTGAGATCGACTACCACATATATCTGGTGGAAAATGTAAAGCCAGTTGCATTACCAATGTGCGATATGGCTCCAAGAGAAAGGAGGGAGCTAAGTAAGAAAGTAGGGGAGCTACTTGAAAAAGGGTTTATTAGACGTAGCACATCTGAGTGGGGTGCTCCAGTAGTATACACAAATAAAGAGGATGGATTGCTTCGTTTGTGTGTTGACTATAGAGAGTTAAATAATCTCACCAAGAAGAATAGGCACCCGCTTCTGAGGATTGATGATTTATTTGACCAACTTGTGGGTGCCTTGGTATTTCCTCAGTTGGACTTGGCTATGGGGTTCCATCAACTGAGGGTGGCTGAGGACAGCATAGATAAGACTGCTTTCAAAACTCCAGACGGTTTCTTTGAATGGCTAGTTATGCCTTTTGGGTTGACAAATGCACCCGCCTATTTTGTTGTCTACATGAGTAGGGTGTTTCGGGAGTTTCTAAGTAAGTTTGTGGTATTCTTTGTTGATGATATTTTGGTCTTTTCCAAAAGCGAAGAAGAGCATGCCCAGCATTTGAGAGATGTTTTGAAGACTCTCCGTGACCATCAGCTTAAATAAAAGTTCTCCAAATGCCATTTTTGGAGAAAAGAGGAGAGATTCTTAAGGCATGTGGTCTCCAAAGAAGGGATAGCTGTAGATCCTGCGAAGGTGGTTGTAGTGCAAGATTGTCAGGTTCCTGAAAATGCAACCAAGGTAAGAAGCTTTCTTGGGTTGGCAGGTTACTATACGAAGTTCATTAAGGACTTCGCAAATATATCATCCCCTCTCACCAGGCTGACAAAGAAGAATTTTACATTTTCATGGGACATAGACTGTGACGTTACTTTCCAACGACTAAAAAGAGCTCTGACAACAGCCCCAGTCTTGACCTTGCCTGATGGGAGTAAGTGTTTACTGTATACACTAATCCGTGAGGTATAGGGCTTGTTGCGGTTCTGATGCAAGAAGGAAAAGAAATATGTTATAGGGGTAGGAAGTTGAGAGTTCATGAGAATAACTACCGAACGCATGAACTAGAGCTAGCAGCCATAGTATTCGCGTTAAAGGTGTGGCATCATTACTTACTTAGAGAGAAGTTCGAGTTATACACCGATCATAAATCTCTCAAGTATCTATTCGCCCAGAAGGATCTAAACATAAGGCAACAACGATAGATGGAGTTCTTAGCCTCATATGATTTTGAGATTGCTTATATCCCCGGCAAGGGTAATGTGGTGGCAGACACATTAAGTAGGCAGAGGGTATCCCTGAGTCCTCTGTTTGTGGAAAGAATGAACTTGGATTTCATATCAGCTTTCAATTTTAGACCCTTCATCGAGATTTTTCCTGATTTGTTAGCATCCTTGAATATATGACTGACTCTTATGGACCATATAGGAGCTTTGCAACAAAGTGGCCCACAGATTCTAGACATCATGCATAAGCTCAGAAGTGGGGAGACTTCTAGTCACCTCAATAGGTATGCCATAGATGAAAAGGGGTGGTCGCGACAAGATGGAAGGCTTTGTGTTCCTCAAACCGGAAGCTTGATAAAGGCATTACTAGAAGAAGCCCACCATTCTTAGATGACCATACATCCAGGTGGTAACAAGCTGTAAAGAGACATGAAGAGGGTTTTCTTTTGGGCTGGCATGAAGAGGGACGTGGCCGAATTTGTTTCTCAATGTTTGGTTCTCCAGCTAGTCAACGGTGAGCAAAAGAAGGCTGGTAGATTACTTCATCTGTTGGAGGTTCCGCAGTGGAAATAGGAGAGCGTATCTATGGATTTCGTAGATGGTTTTCCTAGATCGAAGAAAGGTTATACAAGTATTTGGGTGATAGTGGACAGACTCACCAAGAGTGCTCAATTTATTCAGGTTAAAAGTAAAAGGACAACACCATGGTTTGCAACAATTTATGTTCGTGAGATAGATCGTCTCCACGGAGTTCCTTCCAGGATCGTGAGCTATCGTGACCCCATCTTTACCACCAAATTTTGGAGGAGGTTGCAAGAAGCATTGGGTACACAGTTGTGTTTGAGCATCGTTTATCGTCCTCAAACCGATGAGCGGACGGAGAGGGTGAACATAATTCTAGAAGATCTTTTAAGGATGTGTATCCTCGACTTCGGAGGGACTTGGGAAGAGCGTCTTCCTTTAGTAGAGTTCGCCTATAATAACAGCTATCAGGCTAGTATCAGTATGGAACCCTTCAAAGCATTGTATGAATGACCCTGTAGGTCGTCAACTTGTTGGTGGGAATCTACAGAAAGATTATTGCTTGGACCAGATATGGTTAGGGAAACATCCAAAATGATTGACCTTATTTGACGATGGATGAAGACAACTCAAGATAGGCAGAAGTCCTATGTAGACAAGAGAAGAACCGACATCGAATTCAAAATAGGAGACCTAGTTTTTATCAAAGTATCACCTCTGAGGAATGCGGTTCGGTTCGGATCAGCAGGGAAGTTGGCACCTAGGTTTGTAGGACCATTTCCCATAAGCGAGAGGATTGGCTAAATGGCATGTAGAGTAAATCTCCTAGAAAATTTTGTCTGGTGTTCATGACGTTTTCCATGTCTCTCATCTACGGAAGTGCCTGCATGACACCGCAGAAGTTATTGAGCCGAGCATGTTGGAAGAAGTCGAAGTGGAACGGGAGGTGACAGTCAGACGGGTCCTTACCCGTATTCTTGGGTCAGAGATTAAGAAGCTGCACAATAAGGAAATCAAGTTGCTAAAGGTTCAATGGGGAGATAACCCAGAATATGCGACTTGGGAACCTGAAGATAAGATTCGTGCTTCGTACCTTTTTCTTTTCGAGGGTATGTTCTTAACTCCTTTTTCCTAAATATTATCAGTACTTGTTTCTGTCAATAGAGTATGTCTTATCCATGTTATTTTCGACCTTTAGATAGGAATCCTGTGGATGTAAACATGTGTTTGAAACATGCTATATTTGATGGATGCAAGAGTTTGCTAGTGGTTGCATGTGGACGCATATACACACACATTAGGCACTAAGATCGGTTCAATCACTCTCATACTGCATATGTATGTGTGTGCATTTTCTTTTCTTTTATGGATGAAAATGGATGAACCAGCATATGGATGTTTCATTTGGAAGAATGAGTACGCACACATGTAGAGCTTATATGTTATAATAGGCTTATTTCCATACATATTGGATTCATGGCACTAACATACATCGCATTAAGGAGGTCAACTGAATCAGTAGACCGCCTGATCTTTTGCATTAGTGTTGGGACATATACACACACTTTGCATATGTTCATTAAAGCACTAGAAGTCTTTTAAGGAGAATGGACGCCCTTGATGGATTAGTAGATGGATGATTGATGGTAGGACATACATTCCTTTCAACTTCGAGATTTCGGGGACGAACTCCTTTAAGTTGGGGGTAATGTAACAACTCATAATTTTAAAATATGACACAAGGGATAATTAAGGAATAATTAATTTTTAAAAGAAGAATTAAGTGAAACAGGTTAAGTGATTGCGTTCGTCTCGGAATTCTGCTTGAGATAGAGTCCAAGTTTGCATAAAATGGATAAAGTATGTAGGAGTTATGGACGATGGATGTTTGGCAGAACAATCAGGAAATAGGCCGGGATAACTTGCACACTTGTGAAGTGCGCCAGAACAAAATTGCACTGGCGCACCTAGGAAATGCGCCCAGGCCGAGCTAGATCTACAGAATTCTGGAGAGTTCCATGATGACATGTCTTTCTGGGATTGGTTTGATGACATGTTTTTCTGGTCTGGATGCTTCCTAATCTAATCTAAAGGTCCTAATTCACCTAATACATCTATAAATAAATACCTAAACCTAACCCTTATCTCATTATGTTCATCCATGATGCCTCCATGTTGCTCTAATCTAAATTAAAACTAGCCTTTCTTCTCCATCAAGTCAAATTAGAAGATCAAATTCTACAACAATGGTTTAGCTAATCAAATTCAGAATTCAGATCTATTCTCTCTCAATTCTCTAAACCTAACACTGTGAATTTCTAGATTACTTTTAGGTTTAGATAAATAAAAGTATGCTTCGATAGACAATGAATTGGATATGTTGTAAATTATGATTATGTGTTGATATGAAACTTTATCCTATGTCCTAACAAGATCTAATTTCCTAGATCTTATATAATTGTGGTGATTCAATTGTGCTGTTTATACAGATCTTGACTTGTAGCCATGTTATGATGGAAGTACATCTATTAATTTATATAATTGTGACATTACTTGGATCTAGACTTTTATGCTAATCACCTTTCACTTGTCATATTGTGATACATTAATATTTGTTGTAAACTTTGCATGTGAATTTACCTTTTGATCTAAACATGTTGCCATGACTATGCTAGATCTAGATAATTGGACACCTAATGTTAGATATAGATCTCATTATGCTTGCTTAAACATCATAGTAATAGCCACAAGTTATTAATTATGCCTACTTAGTTATGATGTTAATCGCATGTCCATTCACTTTGTTACTATGCCAGTTTATGATCATGTTTATGTCACGACATGTTGAAACTATCACCATCGTCATATTCCCTTTTAATTATTATAGCTAGGCTACTTTATAGCCTAGATGACGCCAAAATACGTACGAATACGTTAGAGAGAAATCGGGGAAAAAGGGAATTAAAATTGGCATGATTTATGTAATGTTTAATAGGAAATGGGACATGTAAATCAAATGGGGAAAACATAGATATAGTTACCTATAATGACACAGGTAAATTTGGATTAATTTGGAATGTTTAGTAATTTACAATTAAGAATCATAAATTGTACTTATGACTCGGGGTTAGGTTACATTAGTGGCGAAAGTCTGCCTAGACCAGACCGGCATTTCCGGCAGCCACTAATGTTGAACCTAATGTTGGAGGTCTAAGTACGCAACTACGAATCGGGCTAAGACACAAGGTTAGGCCCAACTGTGGAATAAGACTGCCCGGACCCGACCGGCATATCCAACCTCTACACATTGTAGGCCTAATGTGGGAGGTCTAGCCTATTATAACCATAATTGGACATGGTAAAGAAATGGACTACTTAACCTAATTTAATAAGACTATGGACTTAAGTTAGAGTTAAGTAAAAATTGGATAGGTAGTGGGGGGTTAATTAAGTTAGAGGGGATGGGTAATATATATATATAAATATATATAGGCCCACATACTTAACCCAATAACCTTATGTAATTAAGACACATAGTGGTATACATAACCAGTAGATAGTGTAACATGGTTTTGTAATTAAAGACACCTAAATGATATACATAACCGGTAGATGATGTAAGAAATTTATGTAATTAAAGACACCCTTTAGGGTAAGCATAACTAGTACAGGTCTATGTAATTAAAGACACCTAAGGGTATACATACTCAGTAGAAAAGCCTAGTGGGGGTACAGGACAAGAAGGAGAGCTTGTATCATATTTAGAGGGACCCATTTCAGTCAGTAACCCGGAGTGGTATCAAGTAAAGACCTCCGTACTGGACAGATAAGGGGCACACTTACTGATTGATTGTGAGAGATCGAAATGAGGCGGATGGTGTGGATGGTGCAAACTGACCGGGGACATGCGCGTGCATGGGCCGGGCAGAGGGGACTAAGGCGACCGTGACACCAAAAGATATAGTTGTGCACACCATGGTTTGCCACTTTTGGAAGTGATACCTCTAACTATGGGGCCAGCACAAGATATGTACAAGGTAGGGAGCCGATCGATTAGGGTAGTGGTTAGGGTATACTTGGACGTATGACCTAAGCCTACCAGCTTATAGCGGAAGGGATCACGTTGCTTATAGTGGTTAGGGTAGTGCTTACCTTGTCACACCTGCCATTTATGTAGTGATTTCTCTTATATCCACTTTATATGCCTTTCATGTTGCTTTTAATTATCTACTGGCTAAAAGTAACTAGACTCGCTAGACTTTATGTCTGACCCTGTTGACTATTCTTCTTTCTTCCGTCCCCTCCCTCTTAGGTTCACAGGGAGGAAATAATTAGACTTAATCAGAAATCAGATATCATCTCGCTAGGAGCTACTTCTGAAGTATGGCTGAAGTTATTGACGCCACTATGGCTTAACTCTTTTTATTAGGGAAATTATGCTTTTTATTTACTTATGTACTCTGATGGTACAAGACAAAAGTATTTTTATTGTAATGGTTTTTGTGACTTATGAAATTGTGGACCACGGAGTTATGATTTATGTTTGAAATAAAAATTTAAATTTTCCGCTGCTGCCTTATTTATGTCTGTCTTGTGGTTATCCTGTGTCTGTTTACCTATAGAGCTTCACAAAATTTAGTGAGTGAACGGACGTAGGTTGTTTCAATCCATCTACTCATCCACCACCCACTTTCATCCATTGTCCTTAAAGATTTCTAATGCTTATATGAATATATGCGAAGGTGTGTGTATATGTCCCAACACTTATGCGAAGATCAGGCAGTCAACTGATTCAGTTGACCTCCTTAATGCAATGTATGTTAGTGCCATGAATCCAATATGTGTGCAAATAATCCTATTGTATCCTATAAGTTCTATATGTGTGCACATTCGTTCGTCCAAATGCAACATCCATATGCTAACTCGTCCATTTCCATCCGTAAAAGGAAAGAAAATGCACACACATCCATATGCAGTATCAAAATGATTGAGCCGATCTAAGTGCCTAATGTGTGTATATGTGTGTCCACAAGAAACCATTAGCAAACACTTGCATCCACTTGCATCCATCAATCATAACATGTTTCAAACACTTGTTTACATCCATTGGATTCCTATCTAAAGGTCGAAAATAGTATGGATAAGACATACTTTATTGACAGAAACAAGCATTGATAAAACTTAGGGAAAGGAGTTAAGAACATTCCCTCAAAAAGAAAAGGGTTCAAAGCATGAATCTTGTCATCGGTCTTGTAACAACCCGTATTTTCAATAACCTGTTATAACATAAATGGAGGCAGAATTAAACTATAAAATCTGAATCAAGGGAAACGGGCTATGCCATTGCGTTCGTCTCGGAAAAATACGCGAAATAGAGTCCGAGTTTTCGAAAATCGGAGTCCGTATGACCAAGATATGGCCTCGCGAAGTTTCACGAAAAATTCCCAAATTAAAGTATACTTAATTAAGTCAAATGGGTTGCGCAGAGAAATATATATATATTGATATATATATATATATATATATATATATATATATAATTGAAAATTAAATAAATAAATATGCAAAAATGTTCAAAACAGCGAATTAGGAGAGGGGAATAACCGAACCGGCCGATTTTTGAGGTCGACCCGAGCCCGCTGGGTCGACTAGGGGTTAATCCAGGGTGTTTGGCTGTCAACCCGTGGGCCGATTCGCTCAAATGCAGATTTTGCATTTGGATGGTTCTCATGGTTCATCTTTAATCTAAAGGCCCTAGATGGTTCCTACACTTGACTTCTTCCCCAAGACATGCTTTGATGGCTTGGATTGAATCTAGGTTTAATCCTATGGCCTAAAACACTTGCCTAATCTATAAATAAGACCCTAACCTATCCTAAATCCTCATTATTCATTCATGCAACTAAACTATGGCAAAATTCCTACTCTCATGGCCTCCATCTCAAATCCCTAGAGCCTATGCATTCAAATCGGGTTCAAATCAAAAGATGCAAGCTTGCTACACCAAAGAGAGGCAAAATCAACGTTGCTATGCGAGTTCCATGACGATTCTTCAACAAAGGAGGCACCTTTCTTAGCCAAGATGATTCATGCTTCTTTCCCTAGGCCTAACTATGTAAGTTCTAGCTACTTTTAGATGGAAACGGTAGTTTTGATAATGACATGGGATAAAATGAGGCTAAACATGATTATGCGAACCTATATGAACCTTACCTTGCCTCTTGTGTTCATGTTTATGATTTTAGGCCATGTGAGTGACTTAATCATGCCTCTCATGCTATGCATAACCTAGTTTATCTTGCAAGTTTGGATCTTTATGCATGAAATGCTAGCATGAACCTTTAGGAACCACTTTACTTGTGAAACATTGGCTAAGACAAGATTTTGGGGCTTATGCATGTTTATGAACCCAAACCCCTTATGCTAACATGCACGCTTGTGGCCAAATCCTTTATGAGATTATGCATGCTCGTGGCCAATCCCCTCTTTTAAGTTGTGCATGTTTATGGCCAAACCCTTTTTGATAATATGCATGTTTGTGGCCAAATTACCTTATGACACTATGCATGTTTATGGCCAATCCCTTTATGATGTTCTGCATGTGGAAGCCAAGTCCTTTTTGGCATCATGCATGTTTTGAGACCAATATGTGACATAGTATCCTTACTATGTTGACTCGCTTTGCTTGCGTTGGGAAAACACGATTTTGGGTAGTTAGATAAACATGAACATGTCGCAAAATCTTAACTTGAATATGACATGTGTTTATACTTGAAAATATGACTTGAAAGATAACATGGAGGTTGGCATGTAAGTATGCATAAAAACATGAGCTTGGGAATTTACCTATTAAGTTAGGTCTACCCTTTGGGAATTTACCTATTAAGTTAGGTCTACCCAAATGCTTGAAAACTTGTAACATGTTTTGGAAACATGATGAACTTAGATAATGTAAGTATGGCCAACTCGAGGTTGGGTTGAGTTTGCAACGTAAAACTACCCGGAACCAACCGGCCTAACTAGTAGTTGCAAACAATAGGACCCAATGTGAGAAGTTGGTCATGTCGCGCTTAAGACCCGAGGTTAGACTAGGTTGTGGTGTAAATCTACCCGGACCCGCCCGGCTTAACTAGTAACCACAACAAGGTCTAATGTGAGAGGTTGACGGTGCATTAATTAAATTAATGCCACATAATAGGGTTAAGTTAATTTGATTAATGAGGCTTAACCAAATATGATATGGACAAATCGGTTAAGTAATTTGATTAGGCTAATGATACTTAACAAAACATGATAAGCTTGGGTAGGTTAAGTAACTTGATTTGCCTAATGACACTTGACCATTTTTATACGACTAGTGCACGGGATTAAGTTAACCAACACTTAATCAATCCAACACGATAACGTGATAAGGTTAAGTAAATTTTCTTAATGACACTTAACCGTATAATACAGTTAATGGATGGGGTTAAGATTAGGCTTAACTAATCTAAACATGGTAATCGGATGGGGTTAAGTTAGCCTAGACTTAATTAATCCAACTTGGTAATTTAATGGGGTTAAGTTAAACACTTAACTAATTTAACACGATGATTTGATGAGGTTAAGTGACCTATACTTAACCAATCTAACTCGTTAATTTGATGAGGTTAAGTTAATCTATACTTAACCAATCTAACGTGAAAACATGATAAGGCTAAGTCACGAATCACTTGAATACGCTTGACCGATTTGATGACAAGGTCAAGTTAAATTATATAATTAACCAATCTAAATTGATAATTAGACGAGGTTAAGTCATGGATTCCTCGATATACTTAACCAACTTGACACATGGTTTGTAGGGTTAAGTCTTGGACTTGTATACTTAGCCAATTTTGACATGGTTTGTAGACGGGCTAAGTTATGAACTTAAGTGACACTTAACCCATTAGATAAACCCTAATTCGGAGGGTTAGGTAAATAACCATAATTAACAAGGATTATGGAAATAAGGCTAAGTGGTAAACCTTAGTTAAGGGAAACTAAGTAATAATTCCTAGTCAAGGAAATTTGGACCATTTCTTAGATAGATTAGTAACCCGATACGTTAGGTCAACGTTTAAGTATGCGTGTAGGAGCAGGCTATCTGATTTAGATAAAGGCTCCAACGAACTGGGTAACGAAGCAGCGGCTTCGGGGAACGTGCGGATATTCTTGGGATCCCTCTGTGAGCTGCCAGGTATTTATACTAGGCTCACGAGAGGTTGAGGTCTGCGGTAGAAGAACCAAGAATATGCCTTGGTTGCTATGCGAGCGACCTAAAGACTGGGGTGGATAGCAGTGAGACGACGAATACATAAGG
Source organism: Allium sativum (assembly GCA_030737875.1). Lineage (NCBI taxonomy): Eukaryota > Viridiplantae > Streptophyta > Magnoliopsida > Asparagales > Amaryllidaceae > Allium > Allium sativum. Next base: position 8,062 of record JASFAX010007099.1, on the reverse strand, counting down.
TGCCCGAGATAGCAAGTTCGTCGATCATCTACCATTTTGAGTCAAGCGTGTACGTACGGAAAGGCAGGGAACACCCAACAGACCATAATTGCTATCTAATTATGGGTGAGGTAGGCCGTAGGATGTGGGTTGGCCGGAGTGTAGTTCTCATGCAAGATTTTCTCTTGTGTTGCCTTTCACTAGTTGAGGGAGGGGTCCCGTGGGACCATAGCCACGTGTAGAAAAGCAGACCTTAGTATCTGCATCGGCAGATAAATCTAAAGCTCCCGACCGAGTCCTGTATTTCTTGGTTTGCCCTGTGACAGGACTCGGATGGCACGATGTGATACATGTGCATACAGTTATAGAAAAACGATTCACGATGAATGCGTGGGAAAAAGGGCGCGGTTGAGGGTTAGCGTAATCCCTAGTGGCCTAGGTGGTTTAACCCAAACCGAAATACGAAAGCGTGCAATAGGTAAGCGTAATCCCTAGTGGTGCTAGGTGGCGTAAGTCCTAGTAGTTCAAACGATGATTCATATGGAAGAGCCTAGCTAGAACAAGGGTGACAGTCCAAACGAATTCAAGGATAATACGATATGAGGAAGCCCGTACGAGGTACGGCAAAGGACTGAACTTACATACATGGAAAGAAACATATGATTTGAGTAACCTATATATGCGATATACTAGGTTGACATGGACCATTACACGACTTTGAGCAAGGGACATTCATGGTTAACACATGACGCGGGTAGGGGTACTAGTACGAGAGGTGCAGAGCAAATATACATGTTAGGACTAAGAAGAATATACATAATAGATACCGTGGGATGTTAGACGGGGTAGATACTTGGGATAATGTACTCGATAGAAATCTGACGATGTGATACCTTGACTTATCATGACACCGTAGTTTATCATGATACCTTAGTTTACTTTGCCACAGTAGTTCAACCGGCTACCCTGGTTTATCTATCTTGTAGTTATCCTTATGTTTACTTTCAGTTTATGCATGTCATGTTACCTTTACCTGTTTTTATACTGGAAGTAGATAGGACTTACTCAGTCTTTTTGACTGACCCGTTTTGTTTCGCCTCTTTTCTTCCGTTTCCCCCCAGGTTACAGGGAGGAAATACTGTTGTTTAGTTCGGACTTCTTCTGCTTGAAGGTCATCATTGATGGCTTGGACTTCTCTTGGCTATGGCTACTTTACTATTTTTACTTGGGGAATAATTTATGAAAATGTCTTTATGCTTCTTTACTATTGCAAGACAGGTTTTGATGTACTCTGATGTAAAAGGCTTTAGACCTTATTTATTCATGTTATGAAAGTTTGATTTTACTTCTGCTATTTTATATGTTCTGTCTTGTGATATTTCTGTGCATGTTTACCAATAATGCCCCTCTAAAGCTAGGGCATTCCTTTGCGAGTGACCCTAGCGGAGGCGGGGTGTTACACGTGGTATCAGAGCAGAAGGTTACCAGATTGGGCAAAAGTTTTTAAAGACCTTCTGAAAACTATTTGAAATTTTTTTATAAAGAAGCATTTTTCAAGAAAATTTTCTTTTAAAAGAAAAAGGCTATTCCCCAAAGGCCATTTGCACTATCCTTGTTTCCTTAATTGAATCTCTTTTCCTTTCTTTCCTCCATCTGTAGTCACAGTGGTTTTAACTGCGACTAGTCTTTTCTATCTACGAAAGTGTTTTCCTTACGATGGAGGTGGTTCTCGAGAGACCAGTGGCTGCGTTATAAGAAAGGATCGTGAGAAAGAAGGATAAAGGATACGAGCTAAAGGATGAGCAACTTGTTGGTATGGCTTAGTCCTCAAAGGAGGGAGAAAGATGAACAATGAAACCCATGACGAGAGAGTACCTTTGGCATGGTAAAACGGGGCGGATAGTTAAGTATTATGGGACAAGGACAAGATCATCGGGAGGGCAGTAGTATGCTCTCATTTCTAGAGTACCTCGGAAGGAGGGTAACGATCTTGTTAAAGGTTTAGCTTTTCTTCTCTATCATCCCGTTAGGACTTCGTTGTTCATATCATTTAATTCTGCTTCGATAGTTGAGTCTCTGTACCTTAAGTTCTAGCGTAATAGAGAATCCCATTTTTGTCTCAAAGTCCTATTGGAGAATCAGTCCATTTATACATGACTTGTTTGGATTTGGGAATGTCTATGCCAAGTGTCGAGTTTGGAAATAATGCTTATGTTTATAAGCTATGGATGGATTCTAGGGATGAAGTGGTTATCCAGTAGGGGGTGCCACTCTCGGTTTTGATAGGAGGGTAGTTAGACCTTTTGACTAGCCTTGGTAATGCCCTCGAAGTATCGGGTAACCTTTTTGAGGTTCTATCATGACTAGTTACTTAGAATCCCTTGATGCCTTTATTGGAAATTTGAAGCCCGATCGAGTGGTGTTCGCCAATAAGACGGATGGTTTACTTCATTTATGCATGGGTTATAGAGATCATCCTAGTAAGTGCGCATGATAACCTGGTTGACATCTGTTTACTTTCAAGAGAAAGTTCTTCTACATGGAATACCTTATAGTATATAAACGAGATCCAAGGTTCACTAGTGAGTTTTGGAAAGCTTGCATGAGATCATGAGTACGCAGTCATGTTTGCGTCAAGTATTCTAGGAAAAGGATAAGTGCAAGTGGAACGAGAGGCGACGAAGAAATGAGTTCCAGCTCATGTTATGGAAACAGGAATAAGAAGCTACAAAATCCCGAAGTTAAAAGACGACTTCGATGGTCAAAGACTAGATACGCGCATGATATCTCTTTTTGGGAGTATATCCTTGATCCCTGTTTTCTGTAGAGCTTACTTATAGGCTATCTTTTATGGACATCCTCTCGGCCCTATTCTCCGTTACAAATCCTGTAAGGAGTTTGTCCTGTTTATCTTCTCGACCCTGTTTCAGGGAATTATAGGTAGAATCCTATGGATGTAAACATGTATTTGAAACATGTTATGATTGATATGGTTGCAAGTGGTTGCAAGTGGTTGCTCGTGGATGCGCGAATACACATTAGATACTAGCTCGACTCGGTCACATTTCATATTGCATATGCACGAGTATTTATACTTGTTTATGGATGAAATCGAATGTATTATCATGCGGTTGTTGCATATGAATGAATGATTGTGCACGCATATAGTATCTATATGACTAGGACTATTTGCATACATGTTGGATTCATGGCACTATACATATTTTGCATTAGAAAGATTATTCAGGCCTGATCATTAGCATTAGCTAAGGAACATGTAAACACACGTTTTGCATATATTCATACAGCATTAGAAATCATCTAAGGACAATGGTTGCTTGTGGATGATGTTTTGAGTAGATGGATGATGGATGGTAGGATATGTTCTTCCTAAATTGGAGATTTCGGGGACGAAATCCTAAAAGGTGGGGAGAATGTAACAACCCGTATTTTCAATAACCTGTTATAACATAAATGGAGGCAGAATTAAACTATAAAATCTGAATCAATGGAAACGGGCTATGCCATTGCGTTCGCCTCGGAAAAATACGCGAAATAGAGTCCGAGTTTTCGAAAATCGGAGTCCGTATGACCAAGATACGGCCTCACGAAGTTTCACGAAAAATTCCCAAATTAAAGTATACTTAATTAAGTCAAATGGGTTGCGCAGAGAAATATATATATATTGATATATATATATATATATATATATATATATAATTGAAAATTAAACAAATAAATATGCAAAAATGTTCAAAACAGCGAATTAGGAGAGGGGAATAACCGAACCGGCCGATTTTTGAGGTCGACCCAAGCCCGCTGGGTCGACTAGGGGTTAATCCAGGGTGTTTGGCTGTCAACCCGTGGGCCGATTCGCTCAAATGCAGATTTTGCATTTGGATGGTTCTCATGGTTCATCTTTAATCTAAAGGCCCTAGATGGTTCCTACACTTGACTTCTTCCCCAAGACATGCTTTGATGGCTTGGATTGAATCTAGGTTTAATCCTATGGCCTAAAACACTTGCCTAATCTATAAATAAGACCCTAACCTATCCTAAATCCTCATTATTCATTCATGCAACTAAACTATGGCAAAATTCCTACTCTCATGGCCTCCATCTCAAATCCCTAGAGCCTATGCATTCAAATCGGGTTCAAATCAAAAGATGCAAGCTTGCTACACCAAAGAGAGGCAAAATCAACGTTGCTATGCGAGTTCCATGACGATTCTTCAACAAAGGAGGCACCTTTCTTAGCCAAGATGATTCATGCTTCTTTCCCTAGGCCTAACTATGTAAGTTCTAGCTACTTTTAGATGGAAACGGTAGTTTTGATAATGACATGGGATAAAATGAGGCTAAACATGATTATGCGAACCTATATGAACCTTACCTTGCCTCTTGTGTTCATGTTTATGATTTTAGGCCATGTGAGTGACTTAATCATGCCTCTCATGCTATGCATAACCTAGTTTATCTTGCAAGTTTGGATCTTTATGCATGAAATGCTAGCATGAACCTTTAGGAACCACTTTACTTGTGAAACATTGGCTAAGACAAGATTTTGGGGCTTATGCATGTTTATGAACCCAAACCCCTTATGCTAACATGCAAGTTTGTGGCCAAATCCTTTATGAGATTATGCATGCTCGTGGCCAATCCCCTCTTTTAAGTTGTGCATGTTTATGGCCAAACCCTTTTTGATAATATGCATGTTTGTGGCCAAATTACCTTATGACACTATGCATGTTTATGGCCAATCCCTTTATGATGTTCTGCATGTGGAAGCCAAGTCCTTTTTGGCATCATGCATGTTTTGAGACCAATATGTGACATAGTATCCTTACTATGTTGACTCGCTTTGCTTGCGTTGGGAAAACACGATTTTGGGTAGTTAGATAAACATGAACATGTCGCAAAATCTTAACTTGAATATGACATGTGTTTATACTTGAAAATATGACTTGAAAGATAACATGGAGGTTGGCATGTAAGTATGCATAAAAACATGAGCTTGGGAATTTACCTATTAAGTTAGGTCTACCCTTTGGGAATTTACCTATTAAGTTAGGTCTACCCAAATGCTTGAAAACTTGTAACATGTTTTGGAAACATGATGAACTTAGATAATGTAAGTATGGCCAACTCGAGGTTGGGTTGAGTTTGCAACGTAAAACTACCCGGAACCGACCGGCCTAACTAGTAGTTGCAAACAATAGGACCCAATGTGAGAAGTTGGTCATGTCGCGCTTAAGACCCGAGGTTAGACTAGGTTGTGGTGTAAATCTACCCGGACCCGCCCGGCTTAACTAGTAACCACAACAAGGTCTAATGTGAGAGGTTGAGGGTGCATTAATTAAATTAATGCCACATAATAGGGTTAAGTTAATTTGATTAATGAGGCTTAACCAAATATGATATGGACAAATCGGTTAATTAATTTGATTAGGCTAATGATACTTAACAAAACATGATAAGCTTGGGTAGGTTAAGTAACTTGATTTGCCTAATGACACTTGACCATTTTTATACGACTAGTGGACGGGATTAAGTTAACCAACACTTAATCAATCCAACACGATAACGTGATAAGGTTAAGTAAATTTTCTTAATGACACTTAACCGTATAATACAGTTAATGGATGGGGTTAAGATTAGGCTTAACTAATCTAAACATGGTAATCGGATGGGGTTAAGTTAGCCTAGACTTAATTAATCCAACTTGGTAATTTAATGGGGTTAAGTTAAACACTTAACTAATTTAACACGATGATTTGATGAGGTTAAGTGACCTATACTTAACCAATCTAACTAGTTAATTTGATGAGGTTAAGTTAATCTATACTTAACCAATCTAACGTGAAAACATGATAAGGCTAAGTCACGAATCACTTGAATACGCTTGACCGATTTGATGACAAGGTCAAGTTAAATTATATAATTAACCAATCTAAATTGATAATTAGACGAGGTTAAGTCATGGATTCCTTGATATACTTAACCAACTTGACACATGGTTTGTAGGGTTAAGTCTTGGACTTGTATACTTAGCCAATTTTGACATGGTTTGTAGACGGGCTAAGTTATGAACTTAAGTGACACTTAACCCATTAGATAAACCCTAATTCGGAGGGTTAGGTAAATAACCATAATTAACAAGGATTATGGAAATAAGGCTAAGTGGTAAACCTTAGTTAAGGGAAACTAAGTAATAATTCTTAGTCAAGGAAATTTGGACCATTTCTTAGATAGATTAGTAACCCGATACGTTAGGTCAACGTTTAAGTATGCGTGTAGGAGCAGACTATCTGATTTAGATAAAGGCTCCAACGAACTGGGTAACGAAGCAGCGGCTTCGGGGAACGTGAGGATATTCTTGGGATCCCTCTGTGAGCTGCCAGGTCATTATACTAGGCTCACGAGAGGTTGAGGTCTGCGGTAGAAGAACCAAGAATATGCCTTGGTTGCTATGCGAGCGACCTAAAGACTGGGGTGGATAGCAGTGAGTCGACGAATACATAAGGTGCCCGAGATAGCAAGTTCGTCGATCATCTACCATTTTGAGTCAAGCGTGTACGTACGGAAAGGCAGGGAACACCCAACAGACCATAATTGCTACCTAATTATGGGTGAGGTAGGCCGTAGGATGTGGGCTGGCCGGAGTGTAGTTCTCATGCAAGATTTTCTCTTGTGTTGCCTTTCACTAGTTGAGGGAGGGGTCTCGTGGGACCATAGCCATGTGTAGAAAAGCAGACCTTAGTATCTGCATCGGCAGATAAATCTAAAGCTCCCGACCGAGTCCTGTATTTCTTGGTTTGCCCTGTGACAGGACTCGGATGGCACGATGTGATACATGTGCATACAGTTATAGAAAAACGATTCACGATGAATGCGTGGGAAAAAGGGCGCGGTTGAGGGTTAGCGTAATCCCTAGTGGCCTAAGTGGTTTAACCCAAACCGAAATACGAAAGCGTGCAATAGGTAAGCGTAATCCCTAGTGGTGCTAGGTGGCGTAAGTCCTAGTAGTTCAAACGATGATTCATATGGAAGAGCCTAGCTAGAACAAGGGTGACAGTCCAAACGAATTCAAGGATAATACGACATGAGGAAGCCCGTACGAGGTATGGCAAAGGACTGAACTTATATACATGGAAAGAAACATATGATTTGAGTAACCTATATATGCGATATACTAGGTTGACATGGACCATTACACGACTTTGAGCAAGGGACATTCATGGTTAACACATGACGCGGGTAGGGGTACTAGTACGAGAGGTGCAGAGCAAATATACATGTTAGGACTAAGAAGAATATACATAATAGATACCGTGGGATGTTAGACGGGGTAGATACCTTGGGATAATGTACTCGATAGAAATCTGACGATGTGATACCTTGACTTATCATGACACCGTAGTTTATCATGATACCTTAGTTTACTTTGCCACAGTAGTTCAACCGGCTACCCTGGTTTATCTATCTTGTAGTTATCCTTATGTTTACTTTCAGTTTATGCATGTCATGTAACCTTTACCTGTTTTTATACTGGAAGTAGATAGGACTTACTCAGTCTTTTTGACTGACCCGTTTTGTTTCGCCTCTTTTCTTCCGTTTCCCCCCCAGGTTACAGGGAGGAAATACTGTTGTTTAGTTCGGACTTCTTCTGCTTGAAGGTCATCATTGATGGCTTGGACTTCTCTTGGCTATGGCTACTTTACTATTTTTACTTGGGGAATAATTTATGAAAATGTCTTTATGCTTCTTTACTATTGCAAGACAGGTTTTGATGTACTCTGATGTAAAAGGCTTTAGACCTTATTTATTCATGTTATGAAAGTTTGATTTTACTTCTGCTATTTTATATGTTCTGTCTTGTGATATTTCTGTGCATGTTTACCAATAATGCCCCTCTAAAGCTAGGGCATTCCTTTGCGAGTGACCCTAGCGGAGGCGGGGTGTTACACGTGGTATCAGAGCAGAAGGTTACTAGATTGGGCAAAAGTTTTTAAAGACCTTCTGAAAACTATTTGAAAATCGTTTATAAAGAAGCATTTTTCAAGAAAATTTTCTTTTAAAAGAA
>JASFAX010007098.1:0-27949 GCA_030737875.1 Allium sativum | reverse complement strand
GGAGCCCGGGACATAGCCCATCGCGTTCAGAAGGCCTCAAAACGTTAAGATCGACAGTAAGCAGGCCCAAATCGAAGAAAGTCCGAAAATCCACCTTTTTAGCACAAATTTCGAAATTAAATATTAAAAAAATCGGCTGAAACCCTAATTCTCAATGGCAGCCGCCGTTTCAGATGTAGGGCTGAAATCATCCGATTTTCAAATGCTTAGATCTCTCAATCCGTTCAACGAAAATCAACGTATGATATACCAAATCGAAGAGAATTCAGAGAGCTACAAATCTATACGGTCAAGATCTAAAATAAAGCTATGGATTTCTCGAATTTCGCACCCAAAGCTGCCGACTTTGGGAGGCTGCTCGCGGCGGAGGGGCCCACCGTGATGGCCAGGCTCGGGGGCGATAGGGGCTCTAGTGGAGGGCTTCAACATGGCGGTGTTTGATCGGCGAACGGCGGGCCGAGGCGTGGTGCGTGCAGAAGGATGGACGGTGAAGGTATGGGTTCGGCGGTTTCACTGTGAACGGGAAAGAAGATGGTCTAAATATTTTATTATTTTAATTTATTTAATATTTAATTTTTACAATGTTTAAAAATCGATAACTTCTTCATACGAGGTCCGTTTGACGAACCGTCAGTTGCGTTGGACTCGTCTTTCCGAGAGCTTCGCGATGACGCAGACCAGAACTGATTCGTAGACAGTCAAATTTTCAGCAAAAATCAATGTGAGATTCTTTATTTAAAATTGATAATAAATTAAATTAATTAAATTGCGATGTAATATATCTATGATTACGTTTCAAATTTGTTTGGTATTGGTAATGGTTGATTCTTTGTTTGTATTGAATAGTATAGATCCATGTGATTGTCACTTATTCTATGTTATAACCTTGTTTAGATTTGAATTGATTTACTTGTCAATTCAAAATAAAAGAATATGGTTGTCACCATTTATATGTCATCACTTTGTTTAGATTTGAGTTGATCAAATTTTCAATTACAAAAGAATAAAAAGATTTTATTTTGTTTGCATCCCTCGATGCGAACAAAATTATAGAAAAATAAAAAGATTATATTTTGTTTGCATTCCTCGATGCGAACAAAATGTTTAAAATAAAAGAGAATTATACTTTGTTTGCATCCCTTAACACGAACAAAGTGTTAGAATAAAGATTGTTAGAAAAAAAATTATATTTTTATTTGTGTTCTTAAAACACAAATAAAACTTGAAAGTAAAACTTACTTTTTATTTATTTATATTTTATAATGTAAATATCACTTGAAAACAAAACTTACTTTTTTTTTACATTTTATAATGTAAATATGACTTGAAACTAAAATTTACTCTGTAAATATAACTTAGGAACGAAACTTATATTTTTTTTATTTGTGTTCTCAAAAACACAAACATGACTTGAAACTAAAATTTACCTTTTTATTTATATTTTATAATGTAAAAATAAACTTGCTTTCTTTGTTTTGCATTTACAATGCAAACAAACCTTTCAAAACAAAATTGTTCATTATATTTTTATTTACTTTCCATGTGTAAACAAAAAGGCAAAATTGTTTATTATATTTTTATTTACTTTCCATGTGTAAATGAAAAGAGGAAAAATTGTTTTATATTTTTTTGATGTACACTACATGTGTAAATAAAAGGACAAAATTTGTACACACATTTTTATTTACATTTTATTTGTAAATAAAAGAAACTGAAACAAGGGTTATTATTTTTATTGTAAATCATTACAATAAAAGAATGGGCATTAAAGATTTTATTTTTTAAAAGTTACATCTTCATGTAATATTTAAAATAAAAAGATTTGCTTTTATTGTCAAAAGAGTTACAATAAAAAGATGTGATTCAATAGATAACGTTTTTATTGACAAATTGTTACAATGAAAAGATTTAATATTTTTATTGATAATTTGTTCAAATAAAAGATAGGACATTTAAAATTTCATTTTTTTCATGAAATACCATTTTATAAAAAGATTATGTTTACATTTTTTTTTCACATTAGAGAAATAGAAATGTAGGATTACATTTTGTTGTAATTTTCTTTTATTAAAAAGATTAGATATTAAAACTTGCATTTATAAGGTAAAATTGTTTACAACAAAAGTGGTAGGAAATTAATATTACATTTTAATTGTAAGGTTATTTTATTTAATAAGTTAGATTTCAATAAAAAGTTTAGAATTTGGAAATTATGTTTATATTTCCAAAGTGATTAAAATATTAAGAATAGATTTTAAAACCACATTTCTATTGTCATTCTACATTCAGTAAAGAGTTGTATTTTTATTGGCATTTCTTGATGCAAATAAAACAAGGATTTAATAGTGATATCTTTATTTACATTTTTAATGTAAATAAATACATGGAGTAAAAAGGGTATAATTTATTTGCATTCTAGATGAAAATAAAAGAATATATTAACGGGTTGCATTTTTATTTACGATTCCAATGTAAATAAAAGATTCCATTTTATTCTTAAATTAGTTATAAAGATTAGAATTGAAATAAAGGATTTCACCTTTATTTTCAACTAGTTAAAATGAAATAGTGTTAAAATTAAAGAGTTACATTTTTATTGTCATTTTATATACAATAAAAGGTGAAAATAAAAAAGGTAGCACTTTTATTGACATTCTACATGCAATAAAAATAGTAGAATTAAAGGTAGTATTTTTATTGACATGTTAATATGCAATAAAATAGAAGAGCTTAGAATATGAATCACTGCTTTTTATTTTGTTAAGCTAGAATTGTTGACAAAATAAAATTACGACTTTATAATCACTTTGTTGAAATAGGATTGTCAACTAAATGCCTATATCGCCTATATACATTTTTGGTTGAAACTAAACTTTTATGCAAGTAGAATAATCATTTTTATTTGCATAATGAGCAATGAAATTTATATGCAATGATACTAACCATTTTAAATTGCATATTATACAATTGAATTTATAGGCAAATACATAAAAATCACTTTTTACTTGCAGTCTATATTAGAATTTATATTCTAAAATAAGGATGATATTATTGGTCAAATACATACATTAGGAATGTAGAGGGAAATTATTTGAGTATAATACATTTTTTATTCGACATTAGGAATAAATGACATGTTTGATTATTATCATCAACTTGTTAGCAAAACTGAAATTGGTTAAATCCATTAACCAATTATTTGTTTATTTTTTATGAACTGTTGTTGGTTGAAAACCCCACACAGGTGTTGGGATGAAAATTCACATACACTAATCCCAATATTTAGTTGTATGTTGATCGTTAGATCGACAGGCTGTGATGAGCATTATTATTTAATTTTAACGCTTACACAGTGGAAATTACACTTTGGATGTAATGGATGACTTGATGATTATACTATTATTGTCATATATATGATGTGTGTGAAATCCATATAATCCAAATTATATGGTAAATGTTTGAGTCGCATTTCGATTCAAGTGTTCTTTTAAATAAGACTATTTTTACATTAGAAATCCTTTTTATATAAAGTGCATATATTTTTCGTAATATATTTTTAATCAACTATATGTTAAACAAAGAATATTTGTAAAAGATAAAGATTTGTAAAATAAAGAATACTTCTCATTTAGAATCTTTTATATAAAGAATATTTTTATGATTATTTTAAAATATGTTTTTAAAGGGTTACTAGCATTTGCAATTATATTTGGTGATATGAAATAAAGTGAGATGTGAAGTGGATTTATCGTGGACGATGTTTAAACACATTTGTCCTTTAATCCAATTTACATTGAAATTATTATTTGGAACTTATGAATCTATTTTATAGATTTAAAAAGACATTTTCTATAAATCAAGTTTTTCAACTTATATATTAAATTGGAATTTAGTGGAAATTCGATTGGTAATAATCGAAATGAGCTTCTGTAAAAGAAGACCGATATTATATATGGAATTTGAGAGGCTTTGCCGTTATTCCATTTATATTATTAGTCTGATACAGAAATCTATATCAATTATGTATTGATTGGATTTCTATGGAATTCCATATTTTTAGAATTTGATTTATAGATTTTATTTTAAATATTTATCTTTGAAAAAATTAATGAGAATCTTCTAAAACGAATATCTTATTAAAAGAATATTCTGAGTTGGGATGTGACGAAATGTGTGATTTTCCAATATTTGTTTTTAATCCCAAATTACGCAAGTTATTCAGAAAGACCGGGTTTAACCCATTCTGAATAATCATCACGACGATCAAGAGTCGAAGACGAAGACGGTGATTGAAGACCGAAGGTTTTCACATCGTTGGGATGATGATGACTGGTATCTTGAATTGGGATTGGCCTTCCAAGGCAAGGTATTTGGTAATGATCATCCAAACACATTTGGAGATCGACGGACACGGTGTTTCGCTCAGACCCAGAGCGGACTTGTAAATGGATTACGTGTCTGACATTGTATTCCTTTCTACTATATTTGTTGAACGCTACTGATTATATATTTCTGTTTGGTGGTGAAGAATTTATTCTTTACTTATCACCCTTCTCTAAGTCGTATGAGCTTAGAGGTTATATATATATATATTGGTAGATGATCAATAATATGGTAGGGTCTGACAATGTGGCACGCCAAGATGCAAATTGATCAAGGCTTTTGTTGAAAAGCAGGGCCTTGTGGAATGATCAAAGCATAGCCTATTACGGCATAACTTTGTGTATATCGTGACTTCGCGAGCCTTACACCCCGGTATGAGTCAAAACGGGATATGGACCGTAGGGAGTGCACACGTTTCTTTCTAGCTAGAGTGGTGTCAGAGACCTACCAGCCCTGACGTTTTACTTATGTGGATGATGGATTTTGAGGCGCCTCGGATTTTTATAGGCCGATAGTGGTCATATTATAGGTTCAAAGGAACCGTGAAGCGTGTGTTCAGGCATAACCAATCCACTGCCGATAGGCGAGGACCGGCCCTACCGCATCCAAGGGTTCACTACGGGGGATCCTGAGGCATTTGCTAGAGTGTCTCGAATCGGAGAGGAGCTTGCCCCTAGCCTCGACTCATGATGGAAATCCAATTTCCAATACGACCTTGCAGTTTTGATTGTAGAACTAGTATGGCGACATAGTAGGATGGGGTACTATGCCGTCTATGATTGATACATTATGATTCAAATGTTTATTATATATATACCCATATATATACACACTAATATTAAATCTGTTTTATCGTATCAAGCATCTTTTGACCATTATATGGTAAAACCCTATCATCTGGTTTGCGTTGCATTGTGTGATGGGACTTGGGTCTTACAATGGTTTCATTTTTTCTAAAAAAAGCATTGCGATATTTGACGATTTACTTTATTTATGCACTGGCAATCAAATGGAGTAAACCCGTTCCGCGTTAGCGGCGTGGTCCTGTAATTAGCTTACTTATTAGATAAGTTAAGTATAGAATTCTCACACCAGTCCCACGACTGACCTGTAGTTTGTTTCACTTTGCAAACTCGGGTGCCCTCTTTCCACACGGGCAGTTGAGTAGCTTTTTGCAGATATAGTTAAGCAGGATCCTGGATTGAAGACTGAAGCTGGGTCCAGTTACTGATGGCCTTCCGCTGAGATTAGTTCCGCTGCAATGTATTTAATTTATTGTAAATGTATCTTCCGCTGTATTATTTATTGATGTACTCTGATATATTCTGTACTCTGATGTAACATTTATTATTGATGTTATAAAAGTCTGTGTTTTTGTTTTGATGTGTTGTATGCCCAAAGTTAACATACGCGGGTTTTGAACGGTTTTAATCGATCTTGCGATCGATTGGGGTCGGGCGAAATTCGGGTCGTTATATTTTCCTTGTATTTTTTATTTAAACTATATTGTAAACTTTTAATTTATATATATATATAGTTTTAAAACTTATCTTATCATATTCTAACCATTTTAGTCTATACATATTATTTTATATAAAGGGTTTCTTTCATAAGTATCTGTTTTCATAATTATATTTTTATAAAGTGTAAATATCTTCCGAATGGAAAATGTTTGGATCTAAAACCTTTTTCAAATGGAGTTGAGAATTTTTTTATCCTATTTGAATATGAATCGATTCCTAAACCGATTTTTGGCATGGAAATGTGAATTATTTGCTACTCGAATATAAATTTATCTCCTAAGGGAATGAAAATAAGTTTTAGAAGTATATATTCTATTTGAATATTAATAGATTTCAAACATAGTCGATTTGGAATAATTTGAAACCTTTGGGATGAAAATACATTCTATTTGAATAGAAGTCGATTTGAAATATTATATGTTTATAATATAAGGATATGGAAATATATTCAAATTTAGAATATAATCGGTTTGGTATTATTTATGATATTTTGATATGAAATTATATTCTATTTGAATGTAAATGTGGTTTGAAACTGAATATGATATTTTGATATGGAAGTGAACCTTTGTGAAATATAAAAGAACCAACCGATGTGGAAAATGTAAGCGTTGGTTGTTAAAGAGATCGGAGTCGACAAGTGACATACTCTCTGTCAGTGTCGATACCACGTTAACAACTGTGAACATTTTGACGTATCTAGAATGGAAGATGATGACTTGGAGGCGATTATTGAATTGAAGAAGATGAACGATGACGAAATAGCCCTGACCTTCGGGTCAGAATTGAAATGACTAAAACAGGAGCTATACCGTGACAAATTGAGGTAGCACCTTTGATCGGACACACTTCTTTGATACTATTTCTACGACTATGATGATGATGATGGAATGTGATCCGAGGTGGGCGGTAGTGGCTGCTATGCGTTACCACCATTCCGGGAGTGCAATTGGTGGAATCTTACCCTGGGCATTACCTCAAGTGCCTTGTCATATTTATCCATATCGAGCCCCATACGATTTTGATTTAGCATTGCCTTCTATGGAGTGCCCTCAGATAACACCAGTATAGTGAATTTACGGCACTACATAGACTATTGATGCCTGCAAACGGCGTAAGGGTAATACGGTAATCCTGCTTACGCTATTTTTATGATATTTACTTTACTGGATAGACACTATCATAATAGCGTACTATACTATGTATGTATTAGTTTAACAGATCCTCGAGAGATGGAAAAATCCCGTAACATCTCTTGAGTTTCTGCTCCCATGACACTAAGGTTATTTCATATTTTAATTTGACTAATATGAGAATGATTTAGTGCTGATCCGAGTGTTTGTTGTGTTTTCTTTTTATGCAATATGCTCGGGTCAGCAGAAGTTGCAGTTAGCGAAGATTGCAATAGCTGGAAGGGTGAAGTCGAGGATTTGGTATATATATGTATATCAAGTATAAGTATTTCCGCTGCATTTATTTCCGCTGCATTTATTTCCGCTGCTTATTGTGTACATCTGTATGTATATGTAACTCTGATAATCATTGAATGTTATAACCAATGTATACATTTCAACTGCTATTTGTTTATTATATGTTGACCTTCCGCTGTGAGATTCTGTGATTGGTTTTTCTCATCTTTCTTTCTTTTTCATCTTTTTCCCAATAACTACCTGCATTTGCGATTTGTTTGGGTCGACAGGTGTGGTTATTTGCCGATTTGAACGGTCAAAAATCCGGGTCGTTACACTCACCAACCAGGAAATGGCATAAAATCGGGTAGGTCGCATGGCCATGTGGGTCGCACCCATCAAAAGGGTATATTCTTTACCTGATCTGGTGAAATCAAATTCCTTCAGTTGTCCCTTTTTATTTCTGTATTTATGCTATCGGTTCGGTTGGCTGGCCCCCAACCGTGGTAATGATATATTCGGTACTCTCAGTATAGTTAGGGGTCAGTCATGTTTAGCCTGGGTTGCAAGATGTTCTTGTTGAACCCCAATGTATTCATCTCCAGAGGTACATTGTCGGGAAGGTGGTCCCATACCTTGCCAGGAAATCCATTCTCCAATAAGAGCCCGCAGTTTTGATTGTATACTATATATGTAGAGCGTGAGATGCAAGCGTTCTGCTAGATTGATATTTATTTGTATTTAGACACTATTATAATATCAGAATAATATTGTTTTCAAAAATGTTTTGGATTATCGTAAGGTAAAACCCGTCCGTATTTATGTGTGGATTTGGGCTTAAGATAATCCTTTGCTTTCGAAAAGATTTTGACGTTAAAATCAAGTTGTGTGATACCTTTAAACTTAATGTGTTTTTCTCACTCTGGTTCACCAGACTGATCCGGTATTTGTAAAATGCTTGGGTCAGGCCGAGTTGTATAGGTTCAGGTTATCGGGTGCTATGAAGAGACGAGCTGGAAGAGGTCAGATGTACGTTATCATATATCCCGCTGTATGTTTGTATACAAGGATAGATTATTATAACTGTCAAGATATGTGATGTACTCTGATGATTGTAAGTTTTTATTTCATGCTCTCATTTAAGATTTATTTCTATATTATATTTTGTTCCGCTGCGATGTGAGACTCTGTGTTTTTGTTGGTTCTTCTTCTTCTTCTAATCTAATATTTCTTTCTTTCTTATCTCACCCTCTAATATTCTTTCTAATAATGTTCTTGTGTTTTCGATGCTTGAATGTTCAACATGGTGTTTTTGTGTCGATTTTTGGGGTCGAAAATCCTTGGGTCGTTACAAAGATGAAATGTAGAATTGATTTAATATGGAAATGCGCTTAAATGGTTGAATAGGTGGATATATTGAATGCTCTTATATTACATTCTATTGCATGGTAATGTTTACCAAAATGCTTGAGAAGTTACAAATTCTACAAAAATAGGCAATAAGATGCTAGACAAGCAAATGGAACTTGGGTGATAAGAATTGGACTTCGATATAAAATGAATTAGAGTATAACGAAAAAATAAAATGATATTACCACTTAAATTAAATAAATAAGAGAAATGATGAAATAAACATTAACTTTAGAAATGTAAAGCGAAATTGATGGTAAATTGAAATTTTATAGGAATTTGGACTATAATCAACTTAAGCCAAAATGATGAAGTTAATGGAGTGAGCAAATGAGAATTAGCGTTAGAATATGATACATTTGAATTAAATGGATGTAAGGAAAGTAAAAGTTAAATGAGATTTAATAAAAGAAAAAGATAATAATGACTCAACTTGTAACATCCCAGAAATTTCGACAACTGGTATATGTAATTAATTTAAGATTTAACTATTAATAATCAATTTTATATTGATAGTGGGATTAGAAATTTAAAATCAAATATATGGTTTTGAGTATGAATTGAACCCAATATTTAATTCAGAATGGTTGGTAGGGAATTGAATATTTATTGTTGAATATTTAAATTGATTTTGGTTGGATATTTGAATCATAATTGAAAATCAATTGGAAAATATAAATGATTGAATTTAAAAATAAGCGTTAAATAAATTAAGAGATTTTAATTGCTGTAACATATGGAAATTGGCTTGGATATGTGTGTATCTGTGTGTATAAAGATATTGGATTTAACGTTTCAAAAGTTGTAATTGCACGGAGTTGGTTGTGGACAAAGGGAACAAAACCAGTGAACCGATAAATAATTTAAATTTAAAAATACATTGTATAAAAATGGAGTCAAATTACAACCAATCTAATTTTATTGGACTCAAAATGCGAAGATGAAGAGGTGCATATAATTTTCGTTGCATTTGGAGATCATGTTGGTGGTACGAATTTAGAGCAATTCGGGGTATTCACGGTAGAATTTACATTAATTTAACACAAATAAAACCTTCCCCAGTATAACATTACGTAGACCTATTCTCTGATTTTCGCATAGATACCCTAATCCTACTGAAATTACGTTGTTCTTATCCCCATCTCTTCGTATATAAAAATCATGCCTCGCCCCAAATTCCTTCAGAAAGAAAAATCCATTCTTTCCTTTTTTTTTTCTTTTTTTATGGTCACTGAATCATTGTTCTTTTCCTTTTAAATAGCGGAAACCCAAATTATTTTTCCTCCGCAAAATCAATTCTTTTTCCCAAATCGAAAACAATGGCCACCACTAATCGGCTTCGCCGTTTCCTTCTCTGATCCATCGCCTGAAGCATCGCAACAAACCACTCCTCTTCAATCAAATGCTCTCCTCCCTAAATCAAGACATCCTGTCTTAAAAATAAAACAATCCGAGGTCCTAAAAACAGCCAGTAAGTTGAAGCAGCAGTGATCATCGTGCAGCAGGAAATGGAGCGCTCGCAAGCATCACAATCCGCTCCAACAACCGCAAGTCGTTGCCTTTCGATGAATTCCAGCACCCAACCCATCGCCTGCACTTTCTATGTTGATTTCAAGGTGAGTATTCACTCACGATTAATTTTTGATTAGAGTTTAATGACTTCTAAAATTCGTTTATATAAATAATTACATTTAGGGTTGAGTTTTTCGGTTGCTACATCTTGTTGTTGAACGTAGTTCGTTGATTGTCTGGTGGATTTACCGAAACTGGTTTACGCTATTGTTGCCACCCTTATAACCTACGGAAAGACTGAAACATGAGTATTGTTATTTGCAAAATAATTTGACCAACTTAGAAACATTTCCCTGTTTTTCACCAGAATAAATTGATATGTAACTATTAGATTTACTGGTTGCCGATTTGAGAAATGTTTTACACATAACTTTAAGGGTGTGTGTATGTGTGTGTCTATATATATATATATATATATATATATATATATATATATATATATGGGCTCACATATTCAGTGGAAGTGAACTGGCATACTTGCATTTACATTTCACGCATTTACACATGCTGCTATGAAAAAAATTGGAGACATACATGTATACATTTGAACTGACTTGAGGACATCTACAATATTTCCTATGCTTGGATTTATGTCTTGAAATACACTTAGGATTTCACCATGTTCATCTTGTTGTTACCATTTGCATAAATATATACGTGGATGGTCATTAAAGTGGAGACCGTTAAAGTGGAAGTTCTAAATGTATATTGCAGTTGCCATTTGTTAAAAGTGCTATTATATTATCAGTATCTTGTTGTTGCCATTAGTTAAACATGTCGTTACACTTCCACTTTAATGTGAATAGTACAATGAATTATAGGCGGACATGTATTTTATATATACATACATACATACATACACACATATATATATATATATATATATATATATATATATATATATATATATATATAAAATTTATGTTGATAGTAGCTAGCAATGCATATGTACTAGTATATGACTCAAACAGAGATATCAAATTGTTAACCTGTGTCTTTGTATTAGATTACATATACAATTAAAATTCCAAGCTGTAAATTCAAGTTACAATAATTCACTAACCAAACCCTTCTAGACCATACTCAATGAACAAATATGGAGTACCACGTGTATACTGAGCCTTATGCTTTTTTGTTCAAACATGTACAGACTACACGTGAAGCTATTTAACCTTGTAATACAAAAATCATGGAATTTGATATATGATAAACCTACATCTTCTGCATTACAGAGTAAGAAATGAACATTGGCATAGTTTCAAATGTATGTACAATAATAAATGAAGGTGTTCGGTGAAGTGGTTAGAAATATTAGAGTATTAGTTAGTTTAGCAAACTAATCAGCAATAAGCATTTAAGACACTTGTACATGATTTTTCCCTCTCTTTTTTTCCATGAATTTATTTAACTTATTTGCTGTATAGACTTCATCATCTCATAAAAACAAGTAGCTTGATGCCCAAGATGGTAATACCTGTACATCTACAAATTTCATTAGACATGGGTTTGGTTAGTGCAAATATATATGTAGATATATATAAGAGTTGTAGTTCCTCACTTCGATCTTATACCACACCGAATACATGGAACATTTTAAAAATAATAATGATAATATATATATATATATATATATTTATATACATATAACTTGTTGTCATCACTGCACTGTGACCTTGACCTATACTTGGTCTTCCATGTTTCGTTGGCTGCTGCAGTGCATTCACCATGTTTATCACGTATTTTATCTTATACACTTGCATGCGACAATATTTGCATAACTGATAAAAGGAAAAGGTCAAGTTCTCGAAAAAAAGGAGAAAAATGGCAATTTCGTTATGTTACCTAGTCTGATTCATTTTGATTTTATCTAATTTAATGCTGTGGGCACACACAAAAGTTGATTGTATGAATATACCTATAGTTTTAAATGACCGTACAGTAAACGCAAAATGAAAGTGAGTGGGTTTGATCACCTTCAATACATAAGTGTTTATTTTGTTATCAACTTGGAATGGGTACTTTTATCTTGTTTTGAAAAAATCCGATGTACTGATTCATTTCAACCTTTTTACATGGGGAATGTTAGTTGCGCATTACCTTATTATCATATGAATCTGGTACATCCCTTAAAAAAAACATATGTGCTTCCATACCCAGTAGGCAACAAGTAAGACATATTTAATATGCATATGAAATTATTACTTTAAACTTGGACCATTTGGTGCAAATTTTATATAAACTAGAAATTGTATATCGTTTGATTTACACTAACAGTAAAAAAACTAGGTAAAACACGCATTCAGATTTTAAAGTGTATATAGAGGCTAGGTTTGACTATTATATTGTTTTTATTTATAATTGAAGTTAATTTACTTGAACAAAGATTAATCCTGACTTGACTGTTACGAATTTAAAGAATTCAGCTTAAGATTCAAAAATTGGTGAAGCTGAGGATTCCAAAGACGGCACACTCTGAAGTTTCAAACCAGTAAATATTTTCTTGTATTCAAGTTGTTTTAAAATTCCCATTGTATATAAAAATTTATTGTATTAAAAATTCTGATTAATATATAAAAGATTATTTTGCTGTTCAAGACTATTTGTTTATTTAATCGGTGATTTTGTGTTGATTCTAGTATTTTAAACTCTGTAAGCTAAATAACGATCCGTCGATTTAAACATTTTAAGTTAGTTTAATTACCGATTTGAAGCGGTCAAAAAAGGCAGGATGTTACACAATCAAATTGAATAAAATATTTGTAATAAGCATATATGTAATAAAACTGAAGTGAATCAACTCAGAAGTAAAATGAATTGGATCTAAATCTAGATAGTTATTGAAAGATGAATGTCAATGAGTGAATGAAAACAATTTTAACAATGATAAAAAGTAATTTGCATAATAAGCCAAACATTGACATTTAGAAATGGATAGGAATCTAATATAACAAATGAAATATGGATTGTTTATGTATGGAATGAATAAATGAAGTCATACAAATAAAATATTAACATTTAAAATTGGTTATGGTACTTGTTTGGATGAATGTAATTGTTTGGATATTTTATTTATTCTTTTGGTTGCATTTGCTATTTCATGAATTTCTATTGTAAACATATATATATATATATATATATATATCTTTTATATGTATGTTTCATTTATTGTTGAGTGTTTTAGTAGGTATTGAAGGAAATTTCTTACTTTTTGAGTTGCTTGTGCATAAAATATTATTTTTGCTTGCTTTAAAATAAGCCAAATCGTTAATAATGCAAACGAGTATATCGAATTATATATCATATTTTGGCATTATATATTATTTCCCCATTTTTAGGATGCCTCATCACTGAGATGAGATGTAAATTTGTGATTATATTTATATTGATGCCTTAAGGACCTAACCATACAAGGAGACTCTACTGAAATTTTATGACTTAGAAAATTTTGTGAAAATTTGAGTTTTCAAACCTATATTAAACTTTTGTATAGGTAATTGTTTCTAAGATGAACAAGAAATTATATGACTAAAAATATAAATTGACAACTTCCTTACTACGCCTTTTTGAGGACGAAAAGTTTTAAGTAGGGGGAGAGTGTAACATCCTGAGCTTTTGCGACAATTTGAAATGTTAAAGTTAATATGATTTTGAACAATTTTGGTTTAAATATAAAAATTAATGATTTATGTCGTAAATTCATTTGGTATGAACTTGACTTGACTTGTTAAAAAATGTATTATAATGGCTATATATGATAATAACTTGTGTTTGATAATTATTTATATTAAAATTGGAAGTTATTAATGAATCAGAAATATATCATGGATTGAATAATTTTGGAACTCCATATATATTGATTTTTTTATGTATTGCATATGGTAATATAATAGATTAGTTTGTATAATGAATGTTAACTAATTATAAATGTAATTATTAGCATAGATTGAAAATATAGTTATAATTTGGTTTGTTTTGTAGTTATTGAGGACTGAAATTTAATATTGAATTATTTGAATTTAATTAAGTCAATAAATTATAATTTAACTTTAATGATTGAAATTACAAACACATATGATGGAAACTTAAATAAATTGTTTAAGTAATTAAGTTTAACTTATTTTGATAATTGTAACTTGTATTGGTTGTAGTTAAATTTGTGATTTTGTTTATATTGGTTAACGTTTGTAATGACCCAACTTTTCTGTACCATTTAAGAAGTATTAGAATAGAAGAATAAGTAGATCAGGTCTCACAGTGGAACGAATAATATACAATACATAAATATTCTTTACATAAAAGGAAAACCATTTGTATATAATTACACAACATCAGAGTACACATCGAATACAATAGACACAGCGAAAATAAATTTATACTCAACTATATGGGAATACGTCTCATCTTCAGCTCCTCTTCTGAAGCTCCAAGTTAAACCTGACCTGGAAATATACTCGGTCTGACCCGAGCACATTTGAAGTAAAGAAAAATTCACCCAGATCAGTTTGGAATACTTTCAGTGATAAATCACGTAACAAACAACTTGTTTAACTTTGGAAAATTCTTTGAAAGAAAGGGATAATCGTAAGACCAGTCCATACATAAACACGTACGATTTTTACGTTATGATAACCCAAAACACTTTTGATATCAAAATCCGGTGATATTATGATAATGTCTATCAAACCACAAATAAATAACCATCTAGCAGAACGCTTGCATGTCAATCTCCACATAATTAGTATATAATCAAAAACCACTTGGCACTTATTGGAGATTGGATTTCCAACATGACAAGGTATGGGACCACCTTCCGATCAATGTACTCTAGAGAGGATACACTGGGGTTCAACAATAATATCTTGCAACCCGTCCACACATGTTTGGCCACTCATTTAGCTTGAGTGTACCAAGCATATTATCATCCAAGGTTATTATCAGCAACCATTACCGAAAGCATACAGAAGCGAACAGAATAAGAAGAAAGTGAAATTTCTCTAGATCAGGTTATAATACCACTAATGAATGACCCACTTGGCCATGCTGCCTGCCCGATTTTTTTCATTTCCCGGGTGATGAAGCTTGAGGTTACGATTACTTTTCATAACATCAAATTTCATCTTTGAATGCCACATCATCAGATCCGTCAAATCACTAATTGACGTCCATAAATACACTCCTGGTGTTAAGCTGAGAGAATAAATTCCTTGTCACTAAACTTGGTATATTTGGAAAATTTGAAGTACGTGGTTATTTGGAAATACTTTATCGAACATTCATCCTTATAAGTTCGTTATCGGACGCTTACTGCCACGAGTTTAATCTCGGCAATTAACCAGAGACATCAGCTAGTAACCCTCTCACTCTGAAGATCTATATCTTCAAATCATCTTGTAAGATACCTGCAATGTTAGTTCGTGAACGCAAAGTTGGTTCAAAGTGGTTTT
Source organism: Allium sativum (assembly GCA_030737875.1). Taxonomy (NCBI): domain Eukaryota; kingdom Viridiplantae; phylum Streptophyta; class Magnoliopsida; order Asparagales; family Amaryllidaceae; genus Allium; species Allium sativum. Next base: position 12,208 of record JASFAX010007098.1, on the reverse strand, counting down.
GGGTCTAGTTCTCATCCCAGTCTCTTCGAACTAACACGTCAAAAGGTCCAAAGACAACATTTCATTGATAGTCAGGTTTTTAACTATCAATCTCAACAATCTTTAACCAAAAAAATGATCCAAATATATTGGTCAGCTAGTGCGGTTAGGTACGTTGGCAGCTCAGGTTTTTTTATTATTTAAAATCATCTATTCAATTTATTCATCGACCTATTAAACCAAATCATTGATTAAAATCGATTCCGTATACTTCACTCAACAAATCGCTTTTGTTTTCATTACTTTGAAAACATAACCATACTTACATCCTCATAACGGCATATTCACAAAACATCTCTTTTCATTGCAAATCTCTTTCAATTAAACTCTTTTACTCAATTTCATTATTTATTAAGCTCTTATTAAAACTTAGCATGTCGCTTGAAAACTTCATTATGTAATTTATTTACAACATGGATTGATTACACAATCCATTGATCCAATTTCTTTACACAATATATTTATTAATCATCTTTCCCTTTACATTCGAAATCCATTTCTAGTTCATATCATTTTACTTAATTCGTCGATTATGTAAAATCTTACTTGAACAAAACTATTAGCTTTAGTGTCTTTAATATACCTCATTCATTCTTGGCTAAAAATCCATTATAACAAATCGTTCATCATATTTCTTTATAATCTTGAAAACCTCCTTTGATCTCAAACCTTTTTCTTAATTCAAAAATTAAGTAAATTTTTTTTATTTAAACCATTACATTCGCTAAAAATCTCTTTTACAAGCTTCATTTGTGAAACTTGGATTTTTTATAAAATCTCTTTTAAAACTTCTCTCAAGATTTAACTAAATCTCCTGATGAACTCGATTACTTCTTAATTGAATTCCATTTAAAAAGTAATTACTTTAATTATTATTCAAAGTAATAATTAACTTCAATATTAACTACCGTTGAAGTAGTTAACTTCTTGATTAACTAAAAATAGAATAGTTAATTTCTTTTGAAAATATTATTAAGTTAATAATCAACTTCAACAACAATAAATAATTCAATGATTACTTTAAACACACAAAAAAAATTAATTAAATTTTAAGAACAATTATTTAGTTTGAATAACATTATGCCAAAACCATTTCTATTAGATTAAATTTAAACCAATTAATCTAATATTCAAAGTGAAATTCAAAATAGTTGACTTGGTTAACTGAAAATAATCAGTTAAATTGTTAACTGATTTCCACTAATTCCTTCGCTTCAATTAACTAATAATATAATTAGTTTAACAAAATCAGTTAATTGTTCCATAAGAACAATTATTTCAAATTTATTAACCCGTAGGTTAATTTCTAACTTCTTGCTTATAAATCTTATTAAAACATAAGAATTTACCATAGCAATTCATTTTATAACAATTTTATAGAATCAACTGAAAATAAACGCTTGTTTACAAATAAACTTCTGTCTTGAATAACCTATAAAAATATAAGTTAAAAAGTTAACATCAGTTGTAAAAATAAAATTTATAACTTCAAACCTTGTCAATTCGCCTAACGGAAATCGACATATTTCAAAATGGATTTTAGACCATTTACAGTCAATCCATCAATCAATACTGTTTATTGATTTAACATATCAAAAATTGAATCCAAATCAACATTCAATTCATTCGTTAAAACCCAAACATAATTTTAGTATTACTTGAAATAAACAGTTCATATATGAATATATGTGAGACGACCCGAGCTTCCCCGTGAAGGAAAACCCGGATAGTAATGAGAACACGACGAATCAGAACACAAACAGAAGAACATTTCATTTCTTATTACAACAATTCCATCAAAATACAAGAACATACAGAGTACGAATAAATGTTACACATTTACTAGTATCAGAGATTTACAAATTACAACACAGTGGAAAATAATACAAAACACAACTGAAGAGAATATACGGATACAGAGCTTTCCGAATATCATTCCAGCTGTAAACCAGGATCCTGTGAATACAAATCTGCAAAACCAAAACTACTAGCTGCCCGTGCAGAAAATAGGGGCACCTAGAGTTTAGGTTAAAATAATAAACTCCAGGTCAGTGATGTGACTGGTGTGAGAACTAAAACAGTTATTTAAAATTTTACTTTAAATCAGACATATCAAGGGACCACGCCGTATAACACGGAATGGATTTCCTCCCTAGAATACCAGTGCATATAACAAAACAGCGCAATGCTTTTTGAAAAAAATGAAGCTATTATAAGACCCAGGTCCTATCACACAATGCAACACAAGATGGGGGATAGGGTTTTCCCTTATAATAGCCAAACATGCTTGGTACGTTAAAACAAATCATTTGATACGATTATAAGTGCGTAGTGTATAAAAAAATTTCAAATATAAATGTATCAATCCTAGAAGGCATGGGTACCATATATCATGTCGCCAATACTAGGCTCTACAATCAAAACCGCAAATGTCACGTATTGGAAGTTGGATTTTCATCTCTGAACCGAGGCAATGGATCGTCCTTACCACTTCGAGACAATCTAGCCTACCATGTGTCAGGCAAGTACTCAGTCAAGCCTTTGGATCGTCAGGGCCGGTCCACACGATGTGGATTAAAATGCCTGAACACTACGTTTCTTCGCCCTATGGGGCGTAAATGAGCCAAATGACTCCATCGGCCCCGGATCGACCGATATAACAGAGGCGCCTCGCAATCCATCATCTACATAAGTAAAATGTACGGGCGTGCAAAACCGAAAACACCACTCCTAGCTAGAAGGAAACGCATGCACTCCCTGATGTCCTCTCCCGTTTCTGCTTCACACCTGGGTGTGAGGCTAGCGAATTAACGCTACACAAGGCTACGTTATATTAAAGCTGTGCTTTGTCATCAACCACAAGACTCTGCTTTTCAACAGAAGCCTTGATCATTTGCATCTTAGCATGTCATACAGGCAATTCACGCTATGCAACTGATGTCTATCAATCACACAGAATGAAATCCGATGTCAGACACACATCTATTTACAAGTTTGTTCTGGGTCTGAACGAAATCGGAGGCACCTTATTCCTCCCCTATATTTCCAATACAGGGGAGAGGCCCTCGCATATCCGTCGATCTCCAAGTACGTCTGGACGATCACCACTTATTACCTTGTCTTGGGTGTACAGCCCAATCAAGACATCAGTAATCATCCAAACGATGTGAAGACCTCTAGTCTTCAACACTGTCTTCATCCTCGACATACCGTCGAATCAGTTATTCAGAATGGGATAAATCCGGTCTTTCTGAATAATAAACAAGTGCTATAAAAACACAACATATGCCTCATTCCAATTCAGAATATTCCTTTATTCAAATATTCTTATACTTTGGGAAAAGTTCTCATTAATTTTATCAATGATAAATTCTTTATATTTATTCTTTAATCTTCCTTTGGACATCATTTCAATCTAATTAAAGATGCATTAAAACTCCACTTGGTTTAATCTTCCCAAAAATCAATATTAACGATTGTTGAACTTGGGAAATCATATCCTGACTTTAACTGGGTTAAAGAACCAATGTCGTTTAAAACACGGTTCACGATAAACCCAAAATCACATTCCATTCCATCAGCCTTTAACCATAAATTAGCAAGTGAACAATTCCCTAAGTATTAATCCCGAAGGCCGAAACCAACATCATATCAATACCCAGGAAACCATTCAACTTAACTAATCCCCAGTTAGTTTCTGATTTTCTTAACTCCATTGGGTCTAAGAACAGTATTATTAACGATACCATTCACGACAAACCCAAATCACATTCCATTAATTATGGAATCTTCACGGAAGAACAAATCAATATATAATCGATATCAATTTCCATATCCGACCAATAATATAAATGGAATACCGGCAATGCCTTTTAAATTCCATCTGTATTATCAGTCTTCCTCCATAGAATTTGATTTCGATTATTATCAAAACGAATTCCATTCAATTCCAATTTAATATATATTAAATTGGAAAACTTTACTTTAGAAAACTCCTGTTAAGTCCTAATAAAAAGATTTATAAATTCCAAATCACATTTCACTGTAAATCGGGTTAAAGAACGAATATCGATAAAAACACAGTTCACAATAAACCCAATTCACATTCCATCAGTCTCTAACCATAAATTAGTAAGAGAACAATTCCCTAAGTATTAACCCCGAAAGCCAAAACCAACATCAGATCAATACCTCGGAATCCACTCAACTTAACTAATCTCCAGTCAGTTTCTAATTTCCTTAACTCCATTGGGTTTAAGAAGAGTATTATTAAAGATACCATTCACGAAAAACCTAAAATCCAATTTGATATTAAATACAAGGCTCTAAATAGAAAATATATCGGCTTATATTCAATATCAAATTCTGAAATCAACAAATATCATTTTGGAAATAACGATATATATATATATATATATATATATTTTAAATTTCAATAACAAAATCTGTATACTCACGAAATCCAACATCGAAATATTCCGAAGACAATTTCAATTCAAATCCATTTCCCATTTATATATTGGAAATTTTGGTTATTTTTAAAACCATTTCAAATCCAATTCATTTAAAAATAATTGAATTATAATTCTAGTTCAAAACTAGTTCATTTCGATAAAAATCTATTTTTATCTTTTCAAATATGGAAATTTTCATCCTAATTCTTTCCAAATCATTTTTATGATTTTGCACAAATTATCGATATTTTTATTAATTTTATCAAGGCCCGTACAGTCGATTTCCATAAACGACCATCGAACTGCACTTACAACAACCTTTTCCAAATTTGATTTAGACATAATTCCAAATCCAACTGTTAGATTTCAAATCTCTAATATTCGTTAGAAAGCTCTTTTTGATACGAACCCAACTGTTCCAGTTTTAGGAGAATCCGACGGTCGGAGCTCCCGTAATGCCCATTCGAAGTCAGTGGTCGAAATTCGCGAACTACCGCATTCTATTCAGGCCATTACATTATATATAATATATATAATATATATTTCGTCGATTTCCATTTAAAACGTATTTTATAAATTGTTTTAAACCCGTTTTCAAAACAGTTTCAACTTCATATTCAATTTCAAATCGAAATTGAATATTCCATATCATTAATATATAAATGATAATATTTTCAAAATATTATATTTCGAAATCATTTCCTGTTTATATTCATTATAAAAATGAATAAAATCGATATAAATATCGTTCACGTCAAAATGGCGTTAATCTAATCAACACGGCTTTATATATTTCAATATTTTCGTGTCCATCCCAAATCGGACATCAAAATCATATTTTGAATTTTTTTACGGAACATTATTTTAAAATATTCGTTATTTTTAAAATAATTGTTATTTTAAAATATTCATTCTTTTTGAACTTGAATCAGACACAGTCAATTACCATATAATGTGATTTATATGGATTTCATACACACTTGTGTATAACAACAATGATAAACAATTAACCAACATTCAGTGTGCATTCTACACTGCATAAGCATCAAATATAAATATTTAATGCTTACACAGCCTATCAATCGATCGATCGACATACAGCTAATTATTGGGACTAATATATCATCCCAATACCCGTGTGGGGTTTCAAACAATCAAACAAGGGTTTTATTTGTGTAGTTGGGCGATGTGTAAAATTTATCATCCCAATCAATATTAGTCAAATGTGTGTACAAAAACAAATCGTCCGATTTGTTTATAAATATTTATTTATTCATATACCCGTTAAAAATTATATTTTTAACTACAAAATATTTTATTCCATTCCAACACACAATCAAATTTGCACAACACAATCAATCAAACAAACAAGTCGTCCATGGTCCATAGACGACGGGTGTCGGGTGCTACTAAGCACCGTCTGCATCCCAGTATATATTTCAACTAGAAAAATAAATTAAAGTGAGAAGTTCTCACCTTTGGGCTCCACTCCTCCATTCTCTATTTCTGAATGGTTCGGATTTGCCCAAATTTCCAATGCGATCTTTTCCCGCTGTTCATAGTAAAAATCGCATTTTTAATATGATGTTTGTTTTAAAAATAAATTTTTTACAAAGGCACTTCATATATAAAAACATATATTTTTACAACGCTATATATATAAAAATTATATTTTTACCTCGCTATATATATATATATTATATTTTTATAATGCAAGTATATTTATAAAAATCACATTTTTTTATATTTCAAAACCAAATCTTGTTATATTTCAAAACCAAATCTTTTTGTTTTTCAAAACCCAATCTTTTTGTTTTATCAAAATCAAATCATTTTGTTGTATATACATATGTAAAAATTTCGTTTTTAAATAATGTTCTATATATTGAAAATCATATTTTTATATGCTATTCAAATAAATAAAAATCCAATTTTTATCATGTATAAAAATCCTACCTTTGTACTTCACTTACATGAAGAAAAATCCAATTTTTCTATATCTAAAAATTAAATCTTTATCTTATAAATATATAAAAATTCTATTATTATTACCTTAAAACTGAAAATAGTTTCTATGCTTTATATATATATATGTACATACATATATATATAAAGAAATTAAAACAAAAACAAAATATAGATAAAAATAAAATAAAAGGCTTACAGTCTTCGACGAACTGTGAGGGGGGGTCGGCTGCGCGTGGAGATGGAAGGAGACTGCAGCGGTGGCGCGGGCCCTTGAAGCTGGCAGCGGCGGTCCTGAGCAGGCGGTTCGAGGAAGGGGAGGTCGCGTCGGTTTGGATCTCGCGTGCGAGGGAAAGGCGAGAGGCGAAAGGTGGCGAGAGGGGGGACGACCTCGTCGAAGTTCGGCGATGGCCAGTGCAGGGGCGGTGCGTCTGAGGAAGTTGCACGACGGGGGCTACGGGATTTTTTTTATTTGGGGCTCGATTTTCTGAATGAAGAGAATTTAGGGTTAAGCTGTGACAATCCCAAAACCCTGTGACATGGTGTTAAGGATAATCATTGGAATATAACACATTAATCATCATTAGCAGATCACAGATAATAGCATAAACAGAATATAGAATAATTTACACACATATGACAGCGGAATCATATAGATATCATCACATCAGAGAAGCACAGTACAGGATACAACTTAGTGCATAATGATACATAGTCAGTCACCATCGCCTGAGGCGGAATCATACATAAAGAGTACACAAAATAAATATCAGTCTACATCGCCAATGGCGGAATCATAATATAGATACAATAATGACGGAGAAAATCCAAGTCAGCACGGTGTAGTCAAGCCTCGCCATGAGCCAAAAGGTGCGTCAGAAACCTGTAACTAGGCTGCCCGTGTGAAAATGAGGGCACCCGAGTTTGCAAGGTGAAACAAACTACTAGTCAGTCATGGGACTGGTATAAGAAATCTACTTAACTTATTAACAACAATAATGAGGCAAATCAAAGGACCACGCCACTTTCGTGGAACGGGTTTACTCCAATGAGTGCTAGTGCATGAGATAAAGTAAACGATTAAATCAACGCAATGCTTTTTATAATATGAAGCCATTATAAGGCTCAGGTCCCATCATACAATGCAACGCAAGCCGGAGGATAGAGTTTTAACTTATAATGGCCAAAAATGCTTCATACGTATAAAACAAAAGTGTTTGATATTATTACTAGTGCATATATGTTTCAAAAGCAAATTCAATCATAAATATCAATCCTAGACGGCATGGGTACCATATATCATGTTGCCATACTAGTAATACAATCACATTCGCATATTTCGTATTGGAAATTGGATTCCTTCATGATTCGAGGCAAGGGGCAAGCTCCTCTCTGATTCGAGACACTCTAGCAAATGCCTCGGGACCGCACACAGCAATCCCTGGATCCTCCAAGGCCGGTCCTCTCTTACTTTTGAGGATTAATTATTCCTGAACACACGTTTCCCGGTCCTTACAGACCTATAATCGAGGCGCCTCGTATTCCAACAACCACACAGGTGAAAAGTAGATATAAATGTCAGGGCTGGGAGGTCACTGACACCACCATAGCTAGAAAGAAACGTCGTGCACTCCTTGGGTCCTTCTCCCGTTTTTGACTCATACCGGGGTGTGAGGCTTGCGAATTCACGTTATACACAAAGCTACGTCACACAGACCATGCTTTGATCATCAACCACAAGACTTTGCTTTGCAACAGAAGCCTTGATCATATGCCACTTAGGCGTGCCACAAAGGCAATCCACTCCATGCGACTGATTTCTATCAATACATGACCTCTGAGCTCGTACGTCTCAGGGAAGGGCGTTAAGCAAGAGAATAAATTCTCCGCCGCCAAACAGATATATATTTAACAGAGATCAATCAACACAGAACAAAATCCAATGTCAGACACACAGTCCATTTACAAGTCCGTTCTGGGTCTGAACGAAACCGGAGGCACCAATTCCTCGCATATCTGTACAATCAACAATATGTTTGGACGGCTACTACTTCAGCTCCTTCATGGTAGCTACTCCAATCACGAGCATCAGTAGCGCCCATCCATCCAATGTGAAGATCGTCGGTCTTCAACCGTCTTCGACTTCTCAACATCGATCGATTATTTGAAATGAGATGAACTCGGCCTTTTCAAATAACCCACGTATATTTAGATTTTCAAATCAATTATTCACATGGTTGGACTATTCAACATTCACATTTCAGTTCTTTAATTATAATTTTCATGTTAAATACATTCAACCATCACATATCAAGCAAACACAACAAAATGGAATTATTTTCACTCTATATCGTCTATAGTATTTTATAAAGATATATCGCCATTTTTATTTAATTTAAAACGGCCAAATTTAATTAAACGACGTTTCAGGTCATATCGATGCATTATCGCTGCTTTTCACTAATTTTGTTTTACACATATCTGAAAATCTAACTGTTGGCTCTTCGCAAATTTTGGGAAAATCCGACGGTCGGATCTTCCTCACTAGCCATTTGAAGTTACGATTTCAATTTACGAACTACAGCGTCGTTATTCGATTTAATTTAATTATATATATATATATATATATATATAATCATTTCTGGCGCTGTTTTTCTTCAGATTTGAATTAAACATTCCAGACAATCCAACCGTCGGATCTTCACAAAGTCGGTGTCGTTGGAAAGATATTTCCAAGGCGAACCCAACGGTTGCGGTTTCGGGAAAATCCAATGGTCGGATTTCCCGCACTAGTCGTTTGAATTCACGGTTTCAAAACACGAACTGCACGGCCACGTTTCGTTTTAATTTTATTTATATTTATATATTTATATAAATATAGTTCATTCAAAAATTCCTATATCGTTTTCACTTCAATTATTTCACTAACGCCTTTAAATTTTGGAAAATTTCGCCATAACCTCCTTTGTACGGGAGGGGCTGGGAAAATTCCCAAATAGCCACACGGGCGTCTCATGTCAAAAAGAAAAAGAAAAAGCCAAGCGGCTAGCCAACAGGCTCATAAAATCATCACCCAAACAAAACAGTAAATGTGTACCTATTTGTCGGGCACAAAATTTTATCCCTCTTCTCTAGCCCCTTTGCTATAACCTGTTCAATAGATATGCATGTACATATATATACAATTTCTATCACTTTTCATTTTCCATTCAACTTCATATTTGATTTACTTTGGTTTAAAAACACCATTCATTCTAATGTTGCATGCATAGGCTAAAATCATATCATTAGCTAATTAATGTATATTTCAACTCATGCATATTCTATTTGAACAAGTGGCTATTTTTAACAATTTACATTTCAAAGATGATAATTTTGGCGAACTAAAATATATTTCAACACATGACTATTTTATTTAGTTCCTATGCATGTTAAAAATAATATTTCATTCACAAATATTTATTTCAACGTCCGCATATCTCTAACATATCACATATATGATAAAAATGATATTTTTATCATTTAAAATATTCATTTGACAAATGGATGTTTTCAACACTTCATAGTTTCAATAAAAATGCAATTTTTATTGTTCGATCTTTTTATTCAACACATGAACTTTTCCACTACACACATTTCTCAACACATGAGCATTTCCACACATGGATATTTTATTTATGTAATTCATATAAGAAAGATGAAATTTTTATTGTTGAAACTATTTATATATAAGGCGAATATTTTTCATACTTCATATATATTTTAAAAATGTGATTTTTATTGTTTAAACACTTCATTCATTCACAAATGAATTTAATTTTCACACATCACTTTCCAACACATGAACATTTCCACACATGGATATTTTTCAACACATGACTTTAATTTCAAAGCATGAAGATAATTTCAACATATGAAAATAATTCTAACACACAAAGATTATTAAAAATTTCGGCAGCATAACGGCAGGGTAGTTATAACCGGCACCGTCCCTAGTACGGCTCCTCGCTCTACCTTAAAACCTCGCGGTTTTTGACAATGGGGATTCATGCATCTAATTCGCACGCAGGCGGCATGTTTATTTTTATTTCCACAAATATTTCAAATTCATTTCCATCACCAATGGGTATTTTTCAACCACAACCAAACAATATCAACCACAAACAATTATTCAACCATTCGTATTTTTCATCCAATATTTCACAACAATTCACAACAATAAATATCGTCCATGGTTTGTGGACGAGGGGAGTGTATATATATATATATATATATATATATATATATATATATATATAATCGCTATATTTCACTTGCATTTCAACACATATATCAATTATTCTATGCATGTAAAATTCATACTTCGCTTATATAGCTTACACCACGCATGTACATGAGGTATACAACACGTGTGTAATTTATATTTCGCTAATATAATTTATACACGACATTTTCCATTCAAATTTATTTAATTTAGATTTCTCACATTATTTTGTTGCTTCGCTAAAAATAGATACGATGTCAGAAAAATCCGCGGCTTCTTCTATTTGGTAGAGAGCTTCCTTGCGGTCCCGATGTTTCCTGTTTCATTGAATTTCGTCAACACACTAAAAAGATATGATTTTTCAAAGTGCAAACATAAAAAAGAACTCACCTTTCACGATGGTTCAAAACTAGGTTTGCTGTTTTCGCGAGAACCGAGGCACGAGGGGATGATCGGCGGGTTGGACGTGGAAGAGGGAGGAAAGGGCTACCTATCAGTGGTGGTTTGGTGGCGTTCGGTGGTCGGGATCGTCGGCGGCGGCGATGGGAAGGTCGGAACTTCCTGGGGCTCGTGCTCGACGATGCGGAGGAGGGAGGAGACGAGGGTAGGTCGGATTTGAAGAGGGGAGGGAGGCGAAACGAACGTCGGTGGTGGCGACGTCGGTAGGGGGCTGCGGCGGTGGCGATCGGGCCTGGAAGGTTCGAACCGTTTTCGCCGTCGGTTGAGATAGAGAGCGAGGGTTTTTAGTTTTTTTTTAATAATGAATGGAGAAATATGATTGGTCGATGGTTTTAATAAATTTTTAAATAGTGTTTTCTCAAACGAACTCCTTTTCAAACCCAACGACTGTCGCCCCTAGCTAAATACCCCCATCCCGGACACAATGGGATAGGTTTTGTCAGGGCCACAAATTGATTCGAAAAATTCCAGAAAAATAAATCTAGCTAAGTTTTGACTCTACGGTCCCAACAAAACTAGTTTCGTCAAATTCTGAGATCGTTTGAAAAATGACCATTTTCTAGTCGATCTAATTTAACAGAAATTGACCAAACACATTTTCTTTTGCCACGCTCACATACTAGCTTCAAAAATTATGAAATTTGAAACCTAGCAATAGTTTGACATCCCGGACCCAACAATAGTGGTTTCGTCGAATTCCGAGGTCGTATGCAAAATATCAATTTTCCAGGGCTATATATTCTATATAGCGACCATTCTGAAAATTCATTCGGCCATAACTTTTGATTCCCGTTATGAAACTTCGATTTTTTAGATTCGTTAGAAAGGTATTGACTAACAGATTTAAATATTTTTGGTTTCGCTAAAATCCGTTATATTTTCCACCCTGCACAGTCAGTCAAAGTTTGAATTCAAATTTTCAAACTGACTCACTATTTCTAATTCACTATTTTATTGAAATATTCTATTTCAATTGTTCAAATTCCTTTGAAATCACCAATTTAAAATTTTTAAATTGGCCCGTATT
>JASFAX010007097.1:0-27951 GCA_030737875.1 Allium sativum | reverse complement strand
ACCTTTTAGCAATTTCGAGGACGAAATTATTTTAAGTGGGGAAGATTGTAATGACCCGCATTGGCAGGGGTATTATGATTAATTTATTTAATTGTATAAATGGTGGTTTATTGAATTACATGGTCGTTGAATAAAATAATAGTGAATATTTAATTAAATAATAAATTAAATAATATATTTAATTTTGAAATAATCAGAATTGGTTGAAATGACGATATGGTGTGAACTGGATCATCTGTGATATGTAATTCAGCCTGGGATTGAATTTTGAATAACGAATATATTCAATCATCGACAGTTGAACGTATAGTTTATAATATAATTATAATAGAGCTCGAAATGGCGCGGCAGTTCGCTATCTGGCGATTCGAACTTCAACGGAGTATACAGGATTCGTTTTAAGCCAGATTTCTGTGAAACAAGAAACGTGTGGAACTGGTGAAGTATATCTTTCTAGTGGAAGAGAAATATCGGGATTTCGTCGTGTAGATTTAGAGATATGTCCAAATCAAATTTCAGAAAAGTCGCTATAGAATCGTTTATCGACCGTAACGGATTATTCGATATAACTAGACACCGGGTTTGAATTTAGATAAGGTTCTTTAGAGACGTAGTGATAATTTAATTTTTAGAATTTTATTGTAATTTTTAATTAATTAAATAAGCAACTTTTTATTTGGAGTATTTGACACCCTGAAATCAACATTTTGAAGTTTCAAAATATGAGTTAATCTACCGGTATTATTATATTTTTGGAACCGTGTCACCTTGCTCGTCACAACAGTATATTTATTTCAGTCGACAGCACTCGTACCTGGATATAATTGTACTTAGCGTGTTATGTTAAAATTTGAAAACAAAGACTAAAGTTATCTTCATTTTCACGGACAATTGGGTTGCCACCGTTTCTCTTCTCGAAAACCAATACGTGACCTAACTATATACCACACAAAAAAATATCTAAAATCAACTTTCTATAAATACCCATCCTTATAACCTAACCTAATTTTCATCTTTCCAATAGTCAAACAAATCCACCGTCACTTATTTCCTTCCACAGCAAAGAGAATCGGCAATTTTAAAATCAAAACAAATCATACAAAAATCCTAAAATCTCGCAACAATTATTTCTGAAGTCAGAAGGAGGCTCTCTTCAAACTGATACTGCTTTTAAGGGGTGCGATGGGTATTGTAGGCGTTTGACTTTTTATCAGTCCTTAGGGTTCGAGAAAGCTGAAGTTTGAAGTAGCGATTCAATGTTGGAGTTCGTATTTTGATTTCGGGCTTGTGCGGAATTTTCGGTGAAGTGTGGGAGAAAAAGGGTTCGGCGCTTTACTGTTCTTGGCCGTCAACACCTACCTGACGCGGTTCTAGCTTCAAGCTCGAGCTGCACAAGGATAATATCATATGGAAGAGGAGACGATGAGGAAATTTATGGTAATTATTGTGTGATTTATTGATAAAAGGAAAATGAGTATGGGATCGAAGGAAGTGGCGAAATGGTTAGGGAAGTATTCGGGTTTCCTGTAATGTGAGGATTGGGGAAGAAAGCTACACGTCGGGCCTGGTTTTTGGCAAGTGAGTATGGGCTTTGAAAGGGTGGAAAGCCCAATTAAAAATTATAAAAGGAATTTGGGTTTTCGTTTTAATTTAAATATTGATTGAACTTGTAACGTTAATATCTATTACATACATTATCAGAATTCCGAACGGTTGGATCCAACAGGATCGTATGGACGGACACTACACGCTGGAACTGACTGGGAGTGAATCCGAGCTCGTTACAATTTATGGCGAAATAAATTGTCCGTCGAAATCAAATAACGCAAACCGTTATTTAACGGTTAACGCGCCAAAGTGAGTAAATCTTACCAACTCTGAACAGTTTATAATTTCATGTTGTATTTTTAGAACTGTTAGATATTGGTTGATTTACTGTATGTTGACTGTTTGATTGAACTGCTAGTCAGTTAGTTAAATTTTCTATATCGATTCTGTTTAACAGAATATATCATATAGAACTGAAAAGTGATGTTATCTATATTGTTTAACATCTGTGATGCAGGGAAACAGGTTGGAGGAATCCAACTGGATTCCTCAACATTTATTTTACTGTTTTGCATATATTGTGATATATGGATGTGTTATATAATCTGTTATGGATTATGGGCGTTGGAATGATATTGATCATTGTTATTTGATATTTTTAATATCATAAGGGACCCTGGGATGTAAAAAGAAGTATTTCAATGTATATTGAAATAAAGGAATTTTATAAAATCACAGGATTTTATAAAAGGAAATATTTATAAAACGAACACGGTTTTATAAAAGGGATATTTATTTAGAAAATAAATAGAAATAGAAAAGAAATATTTATTTAGAAAATAAATAGAAGTTATAAATAGGAAATATTTGTAACGGTAAATAGAAGTTATAAATAGGAAATATTTGTAACGGTAAATAGAAGTTATAAATAGGAAATATTTGTAACGGTAAATAGAAGTTATAAATAGGAAATATTTGTAACGGTAAATAGAAGTTATAAATAGGAAATATTTGTAACGGTAAATAGAAGTTAAATAGGAAATATTTGTAACGGTAAGTAAACGTTATAAATAGGAAATAGTTGTAACGGAAAACATAGTTTATAAAAAGGAACTAATCGATGTTAGTTTAATCGATTAGTGTTAAAGTAAAAGGAGTTAATCGATGTTAGTTAATCGATTAGAGAATAAAGCTAAAAAGAAGTTAATCGATGTTAGTTAATCGATTAATGATAAAGTTAAAAAGAAGTTAATCGATGTTAGTTAATCGATTAGTGTTAAAGTAAAAGAAGTTAATCGATTAATGATAAAGTTAAAAAGAAGTTAACCGATGTTAGTCAATCGATTAGTGATAAAGTTAAAAAGGAGTTAATCGATGTTAGTTAATCGATTAGTGATAAAGTAAAAAGAAGTTAATCGATGTTAGTTAAATCGATAGAGTAAAAGTTGAAAGGAGCTAATCGATGTTAGTTTAATCGATTAGAGTTAAAGCAAATGAGTTAATCGAATATAGTTATTCGAATAGAAAGTAAAAGGAATTATCGAATATAGTTTATTCGGAAGGAGTTAAGTGAAATGAGTAAATCAATAGCATTAGTCAAATAGAGTTAATCCAATAGTGTTAGTCCAATAGAGTTAATTGATAAGAGTCAATCGAATATAGTTATTCGAAGGAGGGTTAAGTAAGGAAGTTAGTAAATGGAATACAAAGTGAACTTTTCCCATTTCAAAGTTAGAAATGTTGTTCAGTTAAGGTCTGAGAGGTAGTTCTACCCCAACTTAATTGGCTTCGTTTTAACTAAGGAATAGTTAATGTTCGGCAGTAAAAGGAAATGGTTTGAGTTGGCATCGCGATGGTTTGTTTAAACATCTGTCTAAGTCCAATGAAGAAGCTTTGGAAATGTTTTCCAAATAAGAAACCAGAAATGTTTTCTAATAAAGAAACAAAGAAATGGAAATGTTTTCCATGGTTAATAACGTATATTTTCCCAATTTAGAAAATAAGGAATATTGAACGTAGGGAAACAGGAGATAAGTAAATTAATGAAATAAAGAGATGAATGTTAAATGATGTTTGATCGATATAATTTCCATTTGGAAATATTATCGTTGTTTGCACACTTGTTTTTATTCGATAGTTAAATCACAGACTATCGAAGTTTTGACCATTTTAACGTTGTTAATATGGAGAGACCGGTTGGATTATTATCCAAAGAACCACTCTGTATTGGCATAAGCGTTGCGAATCATATATGCCAAAGGAAATTGAAGATGGATTTATGCAAGGGCTATCCTGTTTACAGAATAGTGCCTTCGGTTCATCCTGTTCCTGGATGACTTGTATGGACGGATGTCTGACAGAGTATTTCCAGACGATCACGTATATTGATTTCTCCAACTGTACCAAGAGTGGAAGCGGAGAAGGAAACTTCTCTTAGCTAACACATAATGTATTGTTGTAGACGTCAATCGGTGATTTGATGGATTTGACGATGTGGCATTCAAAGTGAATCTGGTGTGATGATAAAGCGTAGCTTCTAGCCTCATCATCCGGTAAATGACAGAAATCGGGCAGGCAGCATGGCTAAGTCGGTCGCACCGAAGTAGGGTGTATAATCACCTGATCTAGAGTTTCATTTACTTCTAAAAATCTATTGTTGATGCTGTCCCATTCGGGAAACGGTTGCTGATCCCAACTGTTGGTGATATACATTCGATACACTCAAGCGAAATGAGTGGTCGGTCATGTGTGGCCGGGTTGCAAGATGTTCTTGTTGAACCCAGTGTATTCCTCTCTAGAGGTACACTAGTGAAAGGTGATTCCATACCTTGTCATAGTTGGAAATCCATTACCCAATACGTGCTTGCGGTTTTGATTGTATACTATATATGTAGAACGTGAGATGAAAGCGTTCTACTAGATGATTATTATAGTTGTGGATGATAGACATTATTATAATATCAAAAGGTTTTTGATATAAAGATATTTTGGATTCTCATAAGGGAAAAACCCGTTCCATTATGCGGCGTGGTCTTATGAGATATCATTTACTTGTTCAACTATTTTTAAACTGTTTTACTCATACCAGTCCCATGACTGACCCGGAGTTTATTTTGTTGTTTTCCCTAAACTCTTGGGTGCCTAAATTTGTATGGGCAGTCAAGTAGTCGGGATTTACAGATACATTGAAGAGCTGGAGCAGGAGGCTTCGGGATCATATAGCTATTATTATTCCGCTGTGTTGTAAGTGCTGTACTTTGATAATGATATGTATATTCAAGTACCAAGTTTGTATTTCAAAGTTATGTTATGAAATATATTTATTCGTTCCGCTGTGAGATTCGTGTTACTCTGATGTTGTGTTCTTCTTCTTCTTCTATTCTAAGTTTCTATCTTATCTTTCCTCACCCTCTAATTTCTTTCACTAATTACCAGGATTTTTCGACGTTTTGGTTATCGACATCGAGCTTATGTCGATAACCAAAGTCGCTCAAAATCCGGGTCGTTACAGTTGGTATCAGAGCTTAAGTTAAGAATTACTTGGCTCTGTGGCGTGACTCGGTAGAGATAGGGTTAGTAATACCCTAGATTGAGTTTGAGTGTATATATACGAGTGAACGTATTTGTTATTGGTATAAAAATTTGTTTTATATTGTGAAGATTCATTTATTGAGTCGTTTATGAGTTCTGGTCGATCAGTTTGATCCACTGTATCGGTAGGAGTTACTAAACTCTTGAATACGATGAACCATCATAGTATGTTTTGAAAAGAGGGTAAATTAAAATAAGTTTACCCAACGTATATTTTGAATATATCGGATATATTGGTTGTTATTATAATCGAGTAAGATTATAAATTAAATGGTTATGAAATTAACCAATCAGAATTCATATAAGTGAAATGCGTGAATCAGAGGAGTCGAATCTAAAATTTTAAACCAGAAATTGAATTAAAATTCTGGAGAATTGGATAAGTGTTTATAAATGGATTTGGATTAAAAGTAAGGAAAATTTAAGATCCTGGGAGATTTTAAATTGTTTTATAAGCAGTGTGAATTATATTTTGAAATGAATTTCAAAGTGGAAATGTTTAGAAATGGTTTTATAGTATTGAACTCACTTCGATCGCTGGAAAATAGATTCTGATGATGACAGCTGCATCATCAGTATTCATTTTCGAGTTGTAAGTGACGAATTACTACCAAAGATACTGTTTTGAATTTGTTTTGGGAAAGACAAGTTGTGTTGAATTTCAAAATGGGATTTAAAATATAGTATTTGAACTTCTAAATAGATTTGAAATATTAACTTGTTTTAAAGGAAATAAAATGAGAAGTTCCTTTATAAACGAAGTTTATAAATGAAGTGAAAAGAATTATCATTGGATAATTCATAAATAAAAATACAAGTGTGAAGTTGGAAGGGGATTTGAATATAGAAATTCAAATGGCGTTTGTATATAGAAAATATAAGAGATTTCAAATATAGGATTTGAATATCGAAAGTGAAATGAAATTTGAATGTAGAAGATTCAAATAGAATTCAAATCGATTTGAATAATGAAATTCATATATAGAATTTGAATAAGAGAATCGAAATGGAATTTGAATATAGGAAATTCAAATAAAATTTAAATGGAATTCAATTAGTTGATAAACAAGTTAAAATATATTTGAACATGTTATACTCAAATATGAAGGTGAAATGGGCAAACCAGTAATTTGAAAATCACTTAACGAAATAAGTTAAAACGATTGGATTAAGTTGAAATGAATTAGAAATGTATAAATATACATGAGATATGTATGAATAAGGTATAAAGGTTTATAAATAGAATGCTCGACGGAAAGGTATGTATTTAATTCATATATGAGATTTTGTGCGCCGTATGGGCTAGCCGCTTGGCTTTTCTTTTTGATTGGAGAAGTTCTTTATTTTTCAAATTGGAATGAGGCCCAATCAATTACCATATAAAGTTAATTATATGGATTTTCATACATTACACACATATAATAGCATTGAAAAATAATCAACCATCAACCAAAGTGCACTACACTGTATAAGCATCAAATGTAGATATCTAACGCTTATAACAGCCTGTCAATCAATCGATCGACATATTTAATCAATCAGGATGAGTGAACTTCAAATTTCATCCCAACACCCGTGTGGGGTTTCAAACAATCAAACACAGATTTTATTTGTGCAGTTGGGCGATGTGTAAAATTTATCGACCCAATCAATATCAGTCAAATCAGTGCATATAAACAAATCGGCCGATTTGTCTATAAATATCTATTTATTCACTTTCACGTTAAAAATTATATTTTTAACGATAAAACATTTTATTCAACCTATGAATATTCTATTCGGTTCATTTATTCAATAAAATGATATTTTTATTTTTCTAACATATTTTAGAAAATTTCGGCGGCATAACGACACGATACTAGAAACGGGACGAGGCCTAGCCTTATCCCCGGTTTAGTGAAGGCCCACGCCATTCACACATCAATCAAATCAATTTCATTTCACCAAACAATTTCCATTCAATCAAATATTCTAACTAACTACTCAACCAAACAATTTAACAAACAAGCCATCCATGGTAACTTGCATTTTGGCAACATGTAAGTTATCATATCTCTTATGATAACTTGCATGTGAGGCTAAATGCGAACTTATGCCCATTTCTACATGTCATTTATCACCATGTATCACCAATATGCTAAGTTTGGTTTTATGCATGCTTTTGAGGCCTAAAAATGTAATATGCAAGTATATGAACACATGTACATTTCATATGCCACCATGTTGAACTTGTGGCTTCAACACCTTTATGTCATGATTATGCCAAGTTCCCTCTTTCTATCCTTTATGCGCTATTGCGATATGTAAGCGATGGGATTGCGTTTGGGGTTGGGTAAACTTAAAAGACATAAAAACATAAGATTGGGAATTTACCTATTAAGTTAGGTCTACCCATTGGGAATTTACCTATTAAGTTAGGTCTACCCAAATTCTTGAAAAAAAAACGTGTAATATGTTTTGGAAACATAATGGACATGACACTTAGAAAATATAAGTGTGGCCAACTCGAGGTTGGGTTGAGTTTGTAGCATAAATCTACCCGGAACCAACCGGCTTAACTAGCGGCTACAAACATTAGGACCCAATGTGACAAGTTGGTCAAGTTGTGCTTGAACCCGAGGTTAGACTAGGTTGTGGTGTAAAGCTACCCGGACCCGCCCGGCTTAACTAGTAACCACAACGAGGTCTAATGTGGGAGGTTAAGGTGCATTAAATTAATTAATGCTACATGATAAGGTTAAGTAAATTTGATTTATGACACTTAACCAATTTGACATGAATGGGTAGGTTAAGTGAATCCGGGCTTGATTTCTTAATGACACTTAACCGTAAAATACGACTAGTGGTTAGGGTTAAGTTAATCTACACTTAACCAATCTGAACTCGGTAATTTAACGGGGTTAAGTTGAACTATACTTAACCAATCCAACTCAGTGATTTGATAAGGCTGAGAACCGATTTGATACCTGGTCTGGATAGACTAACTTGATTGATAAATTAAACGAACCTGTTTTGCGGATCTGTAGGACCCACACCAAGTTAGGCAAGTTTGTAAATCTGTTATCTGATCCGTTAGTCTGAAAATTGATCGTCTGAACTTTGTATGTCCGAACTCTGTTAATAAGTTAATCTGAATCTGATAGTCTGGGGGACACAAGGGGGAATACTTGTGTCATTTGTTGTTTGGGACCCATATTAGTCAGTAACCCTTTCTGGTATCAAAACTTTGACCCAACTGTAGGTAGGGTCCTGGCACGCTTACTGAACTAATTATAAGTGGTTCATTCTGATAATGGCGATGGGTGTTGATGGTGTGTTCCAACCGGGTCATGTGCGTGCATGGATCCCGGTCTGCTTCTGAGGATGTAAGACGCCGTGACATCTGTAAATATGCCTGTGCCAATTGGTTGCCACTTTAGGGAGTGATACACCCTATCCTGGGGCCGACATAGGGTATTTATGTATTAGGGAGCCGATCGCTTGGGTAGGATTTAGGGTACACTTAGCTCTGTCTGATTCTGTTGGTACCGTCTGTTTTGTTGGGTGGTAACACCTGTCTGTATCTGCGTGGTACCGTCTGTTTTGTTAGGCCCACTACTAGTGTACACCTAATTGTAGTATTCCGTTTCTGTACTCTGTTCTGTTAGGGTGGTAAAAGCCCATTTTTCCCGAACTTTATCTATGGACCATTCTGTTCCGTCCTGTTTCGACGTAGACATTAGGGTAACACCTAATCCTGTTATACTAGTATTGGTACTAAGAAGTTGGATCTTGACTTAGGCCAACACCTGATATTGGGCCAAGTTTAGGCCAAGGGATAAATTCTTGTTTATACATGACATGTTAGAATGCTGGTACACATGTGGTGAAAAACTTCACCTTGATTATGTGATGACCCCTTTGAACTATCTGTTAGATATTCACCATGCTAGTATGTAATTATCCTTATGTTCATCCCTGCTTCTCATGCCAGTTAACTTTATCAGTTTACATAGATTGTAGTAGGGCTTACTCAGTCTTTTTGACTGACCTGTTTTCTTTCGCCTCTTTTCTTCCGTTTCCCCCCCAGGTTCTCAGGGTAGGAATATTGGAGCTTAGCTTGGCTTTCTGATCGCTTGCTTGTGGGATTTTAGCTCATGTACGGTCTTGACATGAAGCTAGCTATGGTTATCACTTATTTTGGGGATAGTACTTATGTATTTCAGTTTTCCGGTGATGTTGTTTTTATCTAGACTTGTGTATTTGGAAAGTTGACATTATGTTGTACCAGACTTGTTTTTGAAATAGTTTGAAATCTTCCGCTGTTTTACTTATCTTATTTACTCTGTTTACATATATACATATGTTCTTGTTCTGCCTTGATATATCATTATGCATGTTTACCTGATTCAAACACTCCTCCAAAGTCAGAGTGCTTACAAGAGTCACCCTGGCGGAGGTGGGGTGTTACACAGTAAGAATGCACTCTTAGGGCAAGTCCAATAGTTACATAGATTTCAATAATTATGAAATCTAACCCCAAAATGAGGTCCAACGGTGTTTGAAAACACTATATTGTTCGGATTTCAGGGGCAGAAGTTTCGAAATCTGCGAACCCGTGCTACGCTTGTTGAACATGTGCGTGGATACACACATTTGTTTAACAAGCGCGTGTGTTTAAGCGTTCGTTAAACAAATGTGTGTACCTAGGCGTATGTTTAACAGATGTGTGGATTAGTAATAATTTAGATTATTGATTTATGATGAAATTGTGTGACCGATTTAGAAATTTAGGCATGAAGATGTAATTAAACAAAAACGATCAACGGTTACAAAAACTTAAGATACATGATTTCACTAACAATAAATGGATACATAGTTTCAGATACTGAGTAAAGGTTATAGTACACTATTAGAACTACCAAAGCAATGAAAACACTACAACTAAGGGAAAATAGTTTTACTGACTTCCAACAAAGTTCCATAGATGATCTGTTAAATCTTTCTAGAGTCTTCGATGAATTTTAGCGTTACGGTAGGACATCTGGCTTTCGACGTGAAACTCAATCTCTAGTTCGCTTTCAATCATATTTTCGCGCCAAATCTCAGGTGGAGGAGCAGAGCAGTCGTAATTGAAATCATCCTCCATGTCACGTTCGTCCTCTATAATCATGTTATGTAAAATAACACAAGTATACATTATTCTATTCATTTTATTTGGAGACCAAAGTCTGCATGGATTACTGAATATGGCAAATCTGGATTGTAGAATGCCAAATGCTCTTCCTACATCTTTTCTTTGCCCTTCTTGCATTGCTGCAAACCTTGCTTATTTATTGTTTTGTGGGTTCGGTATTGTTTTGACAATGGTACTCTATTGTGGGTATATACCATCGCCTAGATAATATCCATGGTCATACACGTGACCCTCTAAAGTAAAATGATACAGAACAGATCTACCGTTTGCCAAATCGTTAAACAACGTTGAGCGTTCAAATACGTTTAAATCATTGTTCGATCTTGACATTCCGTAAAAAGCATGCCATATCCACAAGTCGTACGACGCTACAGCTTTAAGTATAATAGTTGATGTATGAGACTTACCCTATTAAGCTCCAGCATATGCTTTTGGACAGTTCTTCCACTCACAATGCATGTAGTCTAAAGATCCTAACATCCCAGGCTATCCTCTGCTACCGTGCATATCCATTAATATTACAATGTCGGCTTCGTTTGGTCTATGCAAGTATTGATTACCGTAAACGTCTACGATTGCTTGGCAGAAATGGTCCAAGCATTCTAGTACTGTGCTTTCTGCCATTTTCAAATTTTCGTCTTGAGCGTCAGTAGGACCTCCATAGGCTATCATATGCAGTGCAGCTGTCATCTTTTGAATTCCGGTGAGCCCCATTGTCATAGACGCATTGCGTTTGTAGATTTATAGGAATCGTGTTGTTTAATACATTCTAGGATTCGAAGAAACATAGGACGCCTCATTAGGAATCTCCTTCTAAACTCTGTAGCTGACGTTGTATACCTCGGATTTGAAACAAAATAATCTTCCATTAGTCTCTTGTTGTGCCATGCATGATGTCGATTTTTATATCGACGACCTACAACAGAACCCCCATGTTTTTTGCTAGATTCGCCATCTCCCAATGCAGCTATTAGCTGTCTTTGTCGACGAAAATGATCATCCACCATAATATCAAATTCTTCGTCAGTATCATCGAACAACAAACACTCTTCGGTGACCATTGTGGACTTTTGATTTATTGAGTGTATATACTAAAAATATTGGACTGTGTTTGAGTAGTGAATGCTGCAAGTTTTCCTCCTTATATAACATAGCTTTTCTACATTATGGTCCTCATTGGATACCGCTTTTTGTCATGCATTGGTTGCCACATTCAAATGTTTGAAATAAAGCTACAGTGGCTGCATCACTGACATAAAACAACATTTTTTGCAGTGGCCGTTTGAAATAAAGTTTTCCTCCTTATATCAATGACTTTATTGTTGACATAAAGCAACATAGAAATTTAAAGTAATAATGACTATGTTCTGATTCACCATAAAGAAATTTAAAGCAATAATGACTTTATTGCTGACATAAAGCAATAATGACTTTATGTCAGCAATAAAGAAATTTAAAGTTGCATTAGGAGAACCCCCCATGTTGCTAGAACCCCCATGTTGCTAGATTCGCTTACAACATAAAGAATAATGACTTTATTGCTGACATAAAGCAACATAGTTCTGATATAAACAGTTCAATTGGACAAAACTAATTAAATAGCACAGAAACTAGGTTACAACATGCTAGAAATAGCAACATACAAATTTAAATTAGGATACAATAAGGTAGAAATAACAACATAGAAATTCCTAACTAGAATTAAAAACACGACAGACTTAATTAAAAGCACGAAATTTAGTAAACATACAATATAAACCTACTCATCCTAAGATTAGGTTAGCCAACTATAGCGAAGCTTGTAAGCTTTGCGACCCATGAAATCCGTCCCGTATTCAGACAGGTAACGAGTATCAAAAGTTGCTTGAGATGCTTTAAATATGTCTTCATCTTTCACTGTCTGGACAATCGTATGGTAGCGATCGTAAGCTTCTACAAAATGACGGTGAGCTAAATGGGTTTCAACCATTGATCTTCTAACGGGACACCTACGGTGGCTGTTATGTAATCTTGTGATCATTGTCCAAAACTCTTCATGGCTTAAACCTCCACCTCCTTTAATCAATAATGTATCTCGACGTTCAACTTCAATATAAACTTTCATAGGGATGTATAATTCATCTGCAGAATATTCGTTTGTTGAACCTAAGGAAGATGTGACTCTATGGTTAGCACGAACTGGTTGAGCTTGTACGCTTCTAGTAGGTCGTGGCATTGTAGCTCGTATTTGAGGCGCAAGAACCTCTTCAGTCACCTCGTTTATTTGAGTTTCTGGCACGAATCTTACCTCATTTTGGTGATCTTTGGTTTGTTCCCACTCATCGAACATTTGCTTTATTTGTTCATCACTTATATACCAACCGCCCATTTAACCTAATAGCGTTATTTAAGAAAGAAGAGCAATCCATTATCTAGTATTTAAATGAAAAGATCAATCCCATTTAACTTTACACGTGCCGACCCCATAAACTAAGGATGCATTGCTCTTTCTTGATAAGACTAGTCAGTGCAGGGTTAAAGGTTAAAGCAGTGCACATGGTAAAAGAGAAAATTGAAAATGAATCTCGAATATTGTATAAAGGTAATAGGTTTAAAGCTAATATGACTACTCACTATGCTCAGTTCATAAATTGTCCCCTAATGATACACTGATATGGACAACCGGAAAAGAAAGATGTATCAGTGACCATTCACATCATTATTTGTTTTACCCTTTATTCACTAGTACACTACGCAGCTATATATCTCTGTCGAATTACTCACAACTTACCTCATTCCAACATTTTTGTTCCCAACTACACTTTACTTTACCACAACTATGCCTTTTTGGCCATCGTCTCCAAACTCTGATGAAGAGGCGTATGAACAGATGCGACTTCAGCAGCTTGCAGATGAATTTGAGTTTCTAAACGAACAGAGACCTCGGATTGAACCTCCGTCCGAACAACGGACCGTCCAACCTCCACATCAAGCCCAAGTACCAAACGTTCAACACACGCATGAACAGTCCGTCGTTCTACCACGACATGAAGTTGATTCTTATTAAGTACCACATGTTCCAATTCCTTATGAACAGGAAGGTGATTCTTATCAAGTTTGTTGCTACTGCATTTATCCGGTTGACCTTGTGGTTCGAGCAGATGGAAACAATATTGGTCATCTCATTCAGCAATATCCATCCTATCCGAATGGATGCAATTACGCAGAATGGATAGACGAACCTCAGTGCCCATGGGGAATTACATATGCAAACGAACTTGAACACGAGATTAGACGTCTTCAAAACGTTATTGAACAATTGCGGTTTAACTGTAATGATTAGACGACTTAAAATTCTAACGAACATGAACGAAGTTTTATTATCCATAGTTGTATTATCCATTTCTGTGTAAGCATATGTTGCATCCTAAGTTTCAGTGCTTATTTCTATGTTACGATCCCTTGTAAGCAACTTTGCGGTCAAAATTTCGGCAAAATTTATGCTCTTCAAATATGAATATAAATTCAAATCAAATATGAAGCAGTATATAAACATATTTTTAGAAAAATAGGAATGGTTAAAATAATTACATACAATATATTAAAATAGTTTTTTATTGAAATATTTTTGAAACTTTAAACCTATATAATTTACAAAATTGTTGAAAGGTATCACGCGTTTGTTTAACAAACGTCTGGATCTACGCGTTTGTTTAACAAGTGCGTAGATTCACGTGTTTGTTTAATAAGTGTGTATATCTATGAGTGACCATATAACTGTTAGGATATTTCAGTGTTCCAATCATTCGAAGTGTAGAAATTTGGATTTCTAAGTCCGAATTGTTGGAGATGCTCTTGGAATTGGACCAACATACAGGACAGTACCGTTTTAGTTTTGTTTGAAAAAAAAGGAGCGGTTCCAAGAGTGCCAACGTCTAAATTGATTGTTTTTCCCTCTCTGCCATTTTCCCTCCCTATCTGCGTATTTCACTGGACCTCCCCATGTTTAGGGTTCTGTTATTCTAATCAAATGTCCGAATACCAAGAAAATAGGGAGTAACAAATTGATTACAAGGTATGAAATGATTCTCCCTATTCTCCCTGATTCGCTATTTATATAGAAATATTACTGTATGATGTTGATCAGCGTTTCTTCTTTCTATGCATAATCCATTACATAATTTCGTAATTTTATAAATATACGGAGCGATGTCAATCTTGGGATATGCAGGTACATAGTGACTGTACTAGGTTATTAATTTTTGAAACAAGAAGAATGGAAACATCAGTATCATAAAGGATTCAAGGAGGGGTTTGTTTGATTCCGGAGAAAAACATTTCCCTGTTTGCATCAAGTGTTTAACTCAACCTGCCAATCACATATATTTCTTATCAGGTGAAAATTAACTTAACCCAAATTGTAAGCTAAACATTTTTAGGCTATGCAATTCTTGGTTAATAATGGTCCATAGTCACCTTTATTCAAATGAGGCTAATAGTACAGTTAAGATAATTAAATTCATTTTAGTATACTAACTTACGATCAATCGTTTATGTACAATTTCGGGATACACGTAAAATTCAACTTCAAGCACTTTGTGTTTGGTGCTTCTATAAATGCATATCGTGTGCAATATAATGTTGTAGGAAAAATAAAAGGAAAAAAATGAAAGATTGAAAAAACAACAATTTAAAGGACTCTTAAAATAAGAGGGTTATTTTTTATTTAATTTTTTTTCCTATAGAAGCATGAAAATGTCATGTTTAATTGTTTGATTGTGTTACATACCAATAAACTCTGCATATCAACCCAATCATAGAATAGCCAACAAATGTTTATGTGTTTTACAAATGAGAAATTGGTCCATTAAAGCATAAGACTTTGATGCTCATAAGAGAGCTTGAATTTGTTTGTCCTCATATTTTAATAACATCTGGATCTAGCTGCATGAAATGAGGGCTTTTGTGCGCTTCTTGAAGTAGTTCAAGGTCTTCAAATATATCTCGAAAACTTTCTAAGTTCATTTCTGCATTTTTTAGAGCAGATAAACAAAGTTCTTTTCTCCATTCTTCCAAGTGTGGGAATCCGCAGTTGTCTCCATATCTATCACAGTACTTTAACCAGAAATCTATGTAAGATACATCATAATATGACAAAATCGTTGCACGAAATGGGAAAATTAAAGTAAAAGCTTCTTAAAACCGGTTTCCCATGCATATTAGAAATGCGTCTTAATGTTCCACTGTCTGCTCTTACATACATATATTAGATAGGCCAAGGCTATTTGCAGCCAAAGTTTCTCCTTTCGCACCACAGATTTTTTTTTTTTTTTTTTTTTTTTTTTTTTGGAATTTCTACATCGATTGTTTCTCCTTTCACAATCTATCATTCTAAAATTTTGCCCCTGTATTCTTTTTTTTTCCCACCATGTTAGACAGGAGGTTGGATCATACTAGCACCCACGCTCACCACACACTGATTAAAGATGTGAGTTTGCTAGTACTCTCGCTTGGTCCCACTTTGCTTTGAAAGGAAAACACCCTCACTAGGGAAAAGTGGGAGTGTTGTTATCATCCACGCCTGCTATCGGCGGGGGTGTTGTTACCAATCACGCCCACTACGGGTGGGGTTGTTATCACTCACACTTGTGACTGACAAGGGTGACTAAGCTATTTATTGTTAGGTCTAGGTGTGGTTAATTTCAAGCATGTGGGGGAAAATGAGTATTAAAATATGATGTATTAAAAAAATGGAAGGATAATCTTTGGGTACAAATAGAAGTAGCCTATTTGATATTGTATGAGATGACGATTATAACAATTTGACTTCATTTTCAAGGAATTGAAGTGCACCAAATGTCGTTTAAGTGTTTCACTTATATAACCGTGCAGAGCTATTTGCAGTTGATAGTTCTATACTACACAGATATAATTTGTTAAATAGTTACCTCAAAATCAGCAAGATCATGTGTATTGTGTTTCGGTATGCCTGCATCATCTTTTAACCGATAGAATTCTGTAATCGCTCTCATCATTGTATCCCATGATGGTAGTTTTCTTTTATCTGATAATACTTGTGCGATCCATATAGCTTGTGATTCAAAAAATGGAAATCCTATGAGCTGCAATGTTAAAAAAAAAAAAAAAAAAAAAAAAAAAAAAAAAAAAAAAAAAAAAAAAAATATGTTCAATGTATAATAATGGTTGTTTCCAAACATATAACTTGCAATGAAGGTCGATCTGGTAACAAATGGGCATGCATGGTTTGTAGTTTATCATCTTGAGGATTCGTGGTGTATGACACGCCTATTTTGTCGAAAATTGCTTCTATTCTCCTTAAACAATTAATATAAAATAAAAACATTTACCTTTCTTGGAATGCCTACAAAAGACAGAGATGGGGCAAGTGATGGTGGAAAAGTGTGTTCATATAAAGGTCCAACTCTATCGTCGTCGATTGAAACTATCCCTTTGGTGTCAAGAAATGAGAATGAATAAGAGTACCTTCAAAGGAAAACAAGGTTTACTCATTCCTTTAGCTTGACTTGATATCATGACTCAAATTTTGTATATTGCTACTTTTAGAGTTCAAAGTCCACACTTTATCACTTGAAGTTTTAATGCGTACTACTATACTTTTCACAAAATCAACTCACCCAGTGCAATAAATTATAGAATTTGCAATGACCCAAGTACCATCAACAAACAAAACCTTTCCGTCTCCATATAGGCAGTCTACCTGCAATGACATAACTCTACTTGTCAAATACTTCACAACATACGATGAGCCATTTTGGTTAAAATTTTCTTAATGTATTGGAATACAGTTTTGATGTTACCTGTAGATGTATGTGTAAGTTTTGATATTTGTCGATTATTTTCGATAGGCCTTCCGAGATGTCAAGGGATTTGGTGCTGATGTGTACTTCCTTTGCTACTCCCACCAACTCCAAGGATATGTCTTGGCCACTCATAGAATTGCCAATAACTACCACTACCTGTAAGTACATTAGAATGAACACCTTCTTATGTGAAGTATGTAGTACGTGCTATTACAAAAAACAAATATAATTTCTAACCTCATTTCGAAAGGGGCCGGGAACCCGGTATACATGGCTATGAATCTGTTTTCTTGTCCATGTATCCATTCCTATGTAGAATGATTGATGAAAATCAGAACCACAGAACATTATTTTTACTTTGTAGAATGTAAGCGCATACCTTTGATGCTTGGCAGTCTAGGTTTCGAGTAATGTCCATTGGCCACGACCACTGCATCAAAAATTTCTTCCTTAACCACACCCCTTTCCAGCTCCTTAGATCTCACAATCCATTTTAAATTCCTGAAATCCCTGGTATTCGTCATGCCTACATACTCAACTCTAGTATTGAACCTTATCATCTCTCTCAGTCTAAACCGCAGACAGAAATCTCTAAGATAAGATAAAAGTTCAGCGTGACCTGGAAACCTTCTCGTGTCTCTTCCTTTTTTCGAGTGAAATGGAAAGTCGGTATATCCCATGATCTCCCTCGGAGAATTTAGCCTAAGTGAAGCATACACGCTACTGTGTACTTTTAAAGGTGTTTTTCTACCCAATGTATCTTCTTTTTCTATGTTAGGTTCATATAGCCATTGCCCACCAACATCAAAATTTTGCTCTAGTACCACGACACTGTGTCCTTCTTTTCTTAGTTCTCTAGCTGACACTAAGCCTGATGGACCAGCACCAATTACACACACATGCTTGGAGTTGATATATTCAGAGACCATGGTTGTTTGTAATTTTTTGAAGTTTGGATATTGTTTTTTGTGTGAATGGTTATGGCTTTTATAGCTTTTTGAGGGTCTTGTTATTAAAGATTCTTAGATGGGGTACATTAATATGACATGTAGTTTTGCAACAGCAGGTCTCTTGATATGGCATGGAATACTAAATAGTTGTGAACAAATATGCGTACACATACGCGTGCGCGCGCGCGCGCGCGCACACACACACATATATATATATATATATATATATATATATATATATATATATATGTGTGTGTGTGTGTGTGTGTGTGTGTGTGTGTGTGTGTGTGTGTGTGTGAGAGTGATTTTTTTAATTTGGACCGGTTTTTGAAACTTATAACAAAAATAGATCGGTCTGCAAACTAATTACAAAAATAGACCAGTTTCCTTCCATATAACAATGGCGGCATCTCGGATGCCGCCAGTTTTTTTTTTTCAACTGACTACATCTCGGATGGAGCCAATAAAATAAGAATTTTGTTGGTGACATCTGAAATGCTGCCAAATTAACAATGGCGGCATCTTGGATGCTGCTAGATATTTTTTTTATTTTTTTTCAACTGACTCCATCTCAGATGGGGTCAATGTAATTTTTTTTTTTTTTTTTTACATTGGCTCCATTCGAGATAGAGCCAGTTGAAAAAAATAGAAAACCTGGCGGCATCCGAGATGCCGCCAGTGTTGATTTGACGGCATTTCAAATGTCGCCAATATTTTATTTTTTATTGGCTCCATCCGAGACGGAGCCAGTTGAATAATAATAAATAAAAACAAAAACTGACAACATCCAAGATGCCGCCATTGTTATTCCTGCGAAAAAGTGGCATATTTTTGTTATTAGTTTGGAAACTGCTCTATTTTCATTACAAGTCTTAGAAACCGACCTTAAAAAAAAAAAAAAAAAAAATCATATTGGCGATTTTTAGACTTATAATGGCACCTACTTTGTATTCTTGAGAAAAAGTGGCATATTTTTGTAATTAGTTTGGAAACTACTTTGTATGATCTTAACTAATCATTTAAGTCTTAGGACAAAATGGCACCACAACTGATGATTCATATAATCTTTGGATTGCCTTCCGATTTCAACCTCTGTGCGAATACAATGAAATACAGCTGTTCAACTCTATTGTATGACAAATTATTTTGATTTTGCAAATAGCCGACCCCTTATAAATACGAGTATATATGCACGTTCAGGTGGATCTGCGTTTAATCAGAATGTGCAAGCATTTATAGTTGCGTTCGTACAAGTAGATTTGACACTACCAATGCCAACATAAACAGAACCTGAATTAACGACCGAGAGACCATGACAGCTGAAAAACATTCATAGAACTAATAACTTGAAAGTTCTTTTAGCTACGGTGAGTTGTGAACATTCATAGACCGAGTATATATGCACGCTCGTATGTGCTTGTATTAAATCACTTGAGTATTTGAATTTTACATATCATAAAATGTATACTACCCTTTTCCAATGAGCACATTACAAAATGAATTTGAAGTATGTTTAATACTGCATTTTTTATTTTTGTACATGCACGATTCATTCGTTTGTCAAGTCATGACAATTGAACATATGTAAAGAACAATGACAATTCATTTTATTCTAATGGATACAGTTTGATTAGTTAAGATCATACAAAGTAGTTAAGTAATTCGTTCAAAGATGAAAAGAAAAATCTACTGTAAGCAAAAAACCGTTATCCCAGGCATAACGCCAACTTGCATACTGAATACTTGAACATGGCAATAACACATAGCCAGTTATGCAAAAAGGACTTCTATATGTTACTACTACGTTATAGCCGAAGCTTTAAACACAAATTTCCTGCATGTTGTATGGTTATGTCCATAAAAGTAACAGTAGGGACAGTAATAGTAACACCATGTAAGCAGGTGCAAAAACATCGTCTGTGGTCCACGCTCTGCATATGATTTAATAATATAAGTGCGATGTCTCAAAGCACATATATGTATAAAAATTGCAAAAGCATATTATAAAGACTGAAACAATCATGCATGCTTTATTTTAACAATTTAATCTACTGTGCTTCCATTTTGTATCCAGATCCACTTTTTTGGGCATCGTCACTCTGAAGCCATAACAAACGAGCTTTAGTTACTATGTAGATCATGTTTCTTTACACATTGGGTCATAAACAGTGATAAATAGTGATCTCAATAGCACTTTGTTAGGTGTTGCTGGTCACTAAACTTCGTGAATCACGGACAAATCATATGTTTGCAAGTGGAAGTTACTCTAGTTTAAACTTTCAACGTCATTCCACTGAATTATATGTTAAACAAAGCTTAAAGATTTGAGATATTGTTTAGCTAAAAGAAGTAGCATTTGGTCAGTTGTCTTTGTTGATGTTGCTGCTTCAGTTTGTTACGTCTGTAGTCTGTTCAACAATATGAATGGGGTATCTGCGTACAGTGTGTACAGACACATATGTATGTTTCAGGCACCTGCATGTGTTATTATACCCAATTTAGTGCAACTGCAACTTAAACGTATTTTGCTACCAAATATAGTTTTTAATTTGGATATATGTTCGACAATGGACCCTCCATGCATATAATTAGTACTCCTGTTTTAATGTGTATCCTATGCAGGGTTATTGGATAGAGAGGTTTTAGCATCTTATAGGGAAGAGGTATAATTTGTACTCTGTTTTGACATATTTACCCATATTTTTTTGATCCTGCGAATCAACATGTATATATAGACAGATTACCGATAAAAAGAAGGGAAGCAAGAGTTTTAGCCATTTTGTGTAGTGTGTTATGAAAACTGTGCCTTTGGGGAAGCGACCAGATTTTTCTTCACCCAATTACTTAAAGATGATATCTGTGGAAACAAACACAGATATAAAATTATACGCGTAAACACAAGATATTCCACCCAACCATCCTTTTTATTGATTCAACAAAAACAAAATTTGTTTACACTCAATGGATCAAAACCAACAATAAACAAAAATTAAAAAAATCAATAACCTTATTGAGAAAGTAAAAAAATATCTAGATGACTACAACACTTCTTGGAAAAGAGGAACAACGAGGAGGATGGCTAACCCTTGGACAATCTGGGGGCACCAATAGGAATAACTTCTCTCAGCCCTCAATTCCTAATCTTCATCTCTAGGGCACAAGACCTAGAGGCACACAGCCTCCACTCTATTCGGTCATACTCTAATTCAATCCTGAAAACTCTTTACATAGGAGAATAGAAGACCTAGACAAATACTCAATTTGCCCCCTCTAAAATTTCGAAAAGATATGCTGTAGAAAATCAGTTCAAAACAGACCACGTCGGCTCAGACGTCTGACCAAACCCTCAGGAACCAGCTCTCTGACAACTCAGACGTCTGGTCTAATGCCTTCAGACGGCTGAATACCTGCTATGTCCACTTCTGCCCCTTTCAGCTGCATCTCCAGTTACCTATCTCCAAATCTCATGTCGTCTTCAACATTCATGTGATTACATATCACAAGTCCCAACACTCCACCTTAATATGTAATCACATCAACAACAAGTCAACCGACTAGCATGGACATGCGATATCATAAATCACAATGCTTCACCTTAATCTGAAATCGTATCAACACTCCAACAATCACCAAACTCATCTAGCTCTTTCTTCGACTCCTATTCTCAATTAAAACCAACCTCGATTTCCGGGCAACGAGATACATCCAATCGATTTGAAAGGATTACGGCCACATCTCAATTACTTACAAACATGACCCACCGTCTGTGTAACACCCCGCCTCCGCCAGGGTGTCTCTTGCAAGCACTCTGACTTTGGAGGGGCGTTTGAATCAGGTAAGCATGCATAATGATATATCAAGGCAGAACAAGAACATATGTATATATGTAAACAGAGTAAATAACATAAAACAACGGAAGATTTCAAACCATTTCAAAACAAGTTTGGTACAACATAATGTCAACTTTTCAAATACACAAGTCTAGATAAAAACAACATTGCTGAAAAACTGAAATACATAAGTACTATCCCCAAAATAAGTGATAACCATAGCTAGCTTCATGTCAAGACCGTACATGAGCTAAAATCCCACAAGCAAGCGATCAGAAATCCAGCTAAGCTCCAATATTTCCTCCCTGAGAACCTGGGGGGGAACGGAAGAAAAGAGGCGAAAGAAAACAGGTCAGTCAAAAAGACTGAGTAAGCCCTACTACAATCAATGTAAACTGATAAAGTTAACTGGCATGAGAAGCAGGTATGATCATAAGGATAACAACATACTAGCATGATGATTAACTAACAAGGTAGATAAAGGTGTCATCGCATAATCAGGTTTAAGGTTTTGCACCACAGTGTACTGGCAAACTAACATGACTTGAATAAACAAGTATTGATCCCTTGGCCCAAGCTTTGGCCCAATAACATGAAATGACCCTAATACAAGGTCCAACCAAACGGTCTAGTCGATCGGCTCCCTATAAGCCTAACTCGTCACGTGTTGGTGTCAATACGGCCCAAACATAATTGTAGTCGAACTGTGCCGGGTCCACCCTTCGGGTGTATCAAGCCCTAAGGTGCCAACTCCTGGACACCATAAACATGAGTGCACAGTCTCGATCTACTGGTACCCATGGGTGACTTCTCCAAATACGGACTGCGTGCACGACCATAGTCCGTCCGGAACTACATCGGCGTACCACCCGGCCGTCGTTTATTGGTCGCTTACCTCCAGCCCAGTAATTCGTGCCCCACACCCTAACCTAGACCCTAGGGCCATGATGATACAAACTTGGGATTACTGCTGGAGTGGACCCCCATTGCTAGGATTTTCTAGTGGGTTAAGTACGGTTTAACCCTCTTGCTAATCATGGATTAACTTGGTTAAGTGTAACGATGAGTTCACGACTTAACCCTGATTAATCTACCAAGCCCAAATTGGTTAAGTATTAAGTGGACCATGACTTAACCCTAATCACGAGGCATTAATTAATTTAATGTGCCTTAACCTCTCACATTAGACCTTGTTGTGGTTACTAGTTAAGCCGGGCGGGTCCGGGTAGCTTTACACCCCAACTTGGTCTAACCTCGGGTTCAAGGTACAACATGGCCAACTTCTCACATTGGGTCCTATTGTTTGTAGCAACTAGTTAAGCCGGTCGGTTCCGGGTAGGTTTACGCTACAAACTCAACCCAACCTCGAGTTGGTCACACTTATCTTTTCTAAGTGTCATGTCCATCATGTTTCCAAAACATGTTACAAATTTTCAAGCAATTGGGTAGACATAACTTAATAGGTAAATTCCCAATGGGTAGACCTAACTTAATAGGTAAATTTCCAAGCTTATGTTTTTATGTCTTTTAAGTTTACCCAACCCCAAACGCAATCCCATCGCTTACATATCGCAATAGCGCATAAATGATAGAAAGAGGGAACTTGGCATAATCATGACATAAAGGTGTTGAAGCCACAAGTTTAACATGGTGGCATATGAAATGTTCATACACTTGCATATTACATTTTTAGGCCTCAAAAGCATGCATAAAACCAAACTTGGCATATTGGTGATACATAGTGCTAAATGACATGTAGAAATGGCCATAAGTTCGCATTTAGCCTCACATGCAAGTTATCATAAGGGATATGATAACTTACATGTTGTCAAAATGCAACCTTTAGCCTAAAGCTTGAAACTTTATGTTCACATACTCAAGATAAGCTTGCATAACATGATAACATGAACAAAATGATCATCCCAAACTTGCATAACATACTTGCATATCATAACATGACATACTTGCATAGCATAACATGGTAAACTTGCATAACATGACATGATGAACTTGCATATCATAACATGGCAAACTTGCATAACATGATAAAATTGCATATCATAACATAACAAACTTGCATAACATGGTAAACTTGCATATCATATCATAATGATCAAACACAACTTGCATCATTAACTTTAGAGTTTAAATATGAAAGTAGAATAGGGCTTACAATGCTTATGAAGACTCAAATGAGTATAGCAAATATAAGAAAGCCCTTATGCAATCAATTAAACCCAAAATGCAAGCTTCAATAGAAAAACCCTTAAGCCAAAATGATCAAAACCCTTGCTTTATGATGCAAATATAGAAACTTGACTTGAATGCAAGCTAATGATGCTCATACAAGCTTGAAAACACTTGTATGCATGGAAAATCTCATAAAATTTTATTTAGGAATTTATGAAGAGAGTGGAGGCCATGAGAGGATTGATTTTGCCATATTTTAGTTGTAGGATTTATTAAGGATGATTTAGGGTTAGGTTGGGGCCTTATTTATAGAGATTAGGATTAGTTTCAACCCTAGGATTAAACCCTAGTTCCAATCTCAGCCCTCAAAACCGAATCTGGCCCCCAAGCTCAGCACAATCTCTAAATGGTGCACCAGGCTAAACAGCCCGGCTGGACCAAGTCGACAGCCAAGTCGACAGGGCTGTCGACTCGGGTCCAACCAAGTCGACTCCCAAGTCGACAGGGCTGTCGACTTGGGTGCTCTGACGGGAATTTTCCCGCCTGGCCCCAACTGGCCCAAATTTCCAAATTCAAACTTGAATTTGAAATCTGTTTTTACTTTGAAATTTTCTGAAAACTTCGTTGGGCCTTAATCGGGTCATACGGACTCCGATTTTCGAAAACTCGGACTCTATTTCGCGTATTTTTCCGAGACGAACGCAATGGCATATCCCGTTTCCCTTGATTCAATTTTAGAATTAAATTCTGCCTCGATTTACATCATTACAGGTTATTGAAAATACGGGTTGTTACATTCTCCCCTCCTTAAAGGATTTCGTCCCCGAAATCTTCAAGTTAGGAAGAACGTATCCTACCATCCAATCATCCATCTACTCAAAACATCATCCACGAGCAATCATTGTCCTTACAAGATTCTTAATGTTGTATGAACATATGCAAAGGTGTGTGTATATGTCCTTATCTAATGCAAATATCATCAATGCAAATTATGTTAGTGAAATGAATCCATATGTATGCAATTCCTAACATAATGTATAACATCTATATGTGTGCACATCACATACATCCATATGCAACATCCATGTGATAACACAAAAATTTTCATCCATGAATAAGCATAAACACTCATGCATATGCAATATGAGGAGTGTGTGAGCCGATCTAGTGCCTAACGTGTATAATGCATCCACGAGTAACCACTTGCAAACACTTGCAGCCACTTGCAACCATCCAGCATAACATGTTTCAAACACATGTTTTCATCCAAAGGGTTTCTACCTAAGGCTCTCATGACAAGATTAACACGATAAACTAGACAAACATGGATAGCAAAGAGAAAGATATGCTAACAAAGAAAAGAGATTGAGAGTGTACCCTCAAAAAGGAATGGATAAAGCCCACGCATCTTCTCCTCGGTTTCCCAAGTTGCGTCTTCTTCGGCTTCACCCCATTGAACCTTCACCAACTTGACCTATCGATTCCTTAGCTTCTTGGTCTCCGTCCCCAAGATACGAATCGGAGCTCTCCTCAAGGTAGCCTCTTTCTCCACTTCCACATCTTTCAGAACACTTGGCTCAACAACCTCTGTTGATTCATGTAAACACTTCCGGAGATGCGAGACATGAAAAACATCGTGTACTCCGGCAAACTTCTCGGGCAACTTCACTCTATAAGCCATCTGCCCGATCCTCTCTATAATAGGGAATGGTCCAACAAACCTCGGTGCCAACTTCCCAACGGCTCCAAATCGGACCACATTCCGCAAAGGAGAAACCTTCACGAAAACCATATCCCCAACATCAAACTCCAAATCAGTTCTTCTCTTATCAGCATAGGATTTCTGTCGGTCTTGGGCCGCTTTCATCCGTCTCCGAATCAACTCGACCTTCTCGGATGTATCTCTGATCAGATCAGGCCCAAGTATAAGCTTATCTGTAGTCTCCCACCAACATGTAGACGACTTGCACGGCCTCCCATATAAAGCTTCGAATGGTGCCATCCCTATGCTTGCCTGATAACTGTTATTATATGCAAACTCAACAAGAGGAAGATGGTCTTCCCAAGTACCACCAAAATCCAGAATACAAAGCCTCAACAGATCCTCGAGTACCCTATTCACCCTTTCGGTTTGACCGTCCGTCTGTGGGTGATAAGCCGTACTTAGATTCAACCTCGTGCCCATGGCTTCTTGCAAGCTATTCCAGAACTGACTTGCAAAGATTGGGTCACGGTCACTGACTATACTAGAAGGGACTCCATGTAGCCTCACAATCTCACGAAGATATACAGTCGCTAGCCAAGATGATGTCCTCTTGCTCTTTACCGGAATGAAATGAGCACTTTTTGTAAGTCTATCCACAATAACCCAAATGCTTGTATTCCCTTTCCTTGACCTTGGTAGCCCATCGATAAAATCCATGGAAATACTCTCCCACTTCCATAGTGGAACGTCTAGAGGATGCAATAGCCCACCAGGCTTCTTCGACTCGGCCTTAACTTGCTGGCAAATGATGCATCTAGAGACAAACTCTGCCACATCCTTCTTCATCTCAGGCCAAAAGAAAATGCGCTTCATATCTTTATACATCTTATCTCCGCCCGGATGTATAGTCAACTTAGAGCGATGCGATTCCTCAAGAACTTTTCTTACTAAATCTTCTACCATTGGAACACATAACCTTCCGTCTCTCCTCAGCCAACCCTTGTCATCAATAGAATATCGAGCGAGATGACTAGACGCCTCTCCTCGAATCAGCTTATCCATAATCTCAACTATCTGAGGGTCTTCTCTCTGCGAAGCCCCAACTTGATCAAGAAGGGTAGGTCTGAGTTCCAGAGATGCTAAAGAACCGGTCATCGACTCAATCGCCAAAGAGAAATCAAAGGTTGGCACATACTCTAAATTCTTCATCTCCACGAATAGAGGACTCAGGGTCAACCTTTTTCTACTCAATGCATCAGCTACCACATTCCCCTTGCCAGGGGTATAAGCTATCTCAAAATCGTAGGACGCCAAGAATTCCATCCATCTTTGTTGCCTCAGATTCAGATCCTTCTGAGAAAAAAGATACTTCAATGACTTGTGATCGGTATAAAGCTCAAATCTTTCTCCCAGAAGATAATGGCGCCAAGCCTTGAGTGCATATACTATTGCTGCCAACTCTAAGTCATGACTGGGATAATTCTTCTCATGTACTTTGAGTTGTCTACCGCCAAAGCATATCACCCTTCCTTCTTGCATAAGAACAGCTCCTAGCCCCGTGCCACATGCATCGGTGTATACTGTAAATAACTTCCCTCCATCGGGCAAAGCTAGAACAGGTGCTGATGTGAGGGCTCTCTTGTGCTTCTGAAAAGCAAGCTCGCGTTCTATGCTCCAAGCAAAAACTAAATTCTTCTTCGTCAATTTAGTGAGAGGAGCGGAAATCTTCGCGAAGTCCTTGATGAACTTCCGGTAAAAGCCTGCAAGACCTAGAAAACTTCTCACTTCGGTTGCATTCCTTGGAGTCTTCCAATCCTGAACTGCAACTACCTTAGCGGGATCCACCGCTAAGCCTTGCTTAGATACTATATGCCTAAGGAATCTAACTTCCCTTCTCCAAAAGTGACACTTGGAGAACTTGGCCTTCAACTGATGCGCTCTAAGCGTATCCATCACCTCCATGAGATGCCTTGCGTGCTCTTCCTCATCCTTAGAGAAGATCAGAATATCATCTACGAAGACCACGACAAACTTGTTCAAGAACTCCCTGAACACCCTACTCATCAAGTCCACGAAATATGCGGGTGCATTAGTCAAGCCGAACGGCATGACAAGCCATTCGAAGAATCCATCTGGCGTT
>JASFAX010007096.1:0-27962 GCA_030737875.1 Allium sativum | reverse complement strand
TATGCAGCTTCCCCTTTCAACAGCCATACTGCTAGCAGAACTTTCCTACGGTCTCCTATATCAAAGATAGAAAAGAGGTCTTCAATCTCCTTCAACCAGTTTCTTGCCTCAACAAAAGTCTCCGTCCCGACAAAATTCTTGCCGCCCATCGCCTTAAAGTCCTTGCAAATCTTTATGAAATCCTCTTGCGGATGCTGAGGAGGAGGAGGAGGAACCTCAGCTACGGGAGGAGGAGAAATATTAGCCACGGGGGAAGGAGGAGGAATGTTCGCGGGGCTGGCTTCATTCGCCCTTGCCTCCATGTACCTTCTAAACCAAATAGGTACTGGTACGCCCTCCAAAATGGCAAAATTATCGGCCATACTGAAACGAAGAAAAAGATAGATTGAGAACGAGGAAACAAAGGATAGTGCTAATGGCTCTTGGGGAATAGCCTTTTAAAATAACTAGACTTTTCTTGGAAAATACTTAATTGGTTTTGAAAATAGTTTTTCAAAAGGTGAGTTTTAAAAACCTTTAGCTCAGATCTTGTAAACCTTATGCTCTGATACCAAATGTAACACCCCACCTCCGCCATTGCCACTCTTGCAAGGACACAAGCTTTGGAGGGGCGTTAAACGAGGTAAACATGCATGCAGATATCACAAGACAGAACATATAAGTAAAATAGAGTAGTAAAGCAGCGGTTAAAACTAGCATTTCAAAACCATAGTCAAGTTACATCAAAGTACTTGGTCATTATTTTCCCATAAAACAAAGTCTAGTACATAAACTGAAAACTGAAAAAGAAACATAAACTAACTATCCCCAAAGTAGCATAAGGCCATAGCATGCTCAAACCATATGTGAGCTATCCGGAAAAGCAGCTAAAGATCCAGCTAGGTAACAGTGTTCCCACCCTGTAAACCTGGGGGGGGGGACGGAAGAAAAGAGGCGAAAGAAAATAGGTCAGTCAAAAAGACTGGTAAGTCCTATCTACTATTAGTATAAAAACTAATAAAGTTAACTGAACATGTAAAA
Source organism: Allium sativum (assembly GCA_030737875.1). NCBI lineage: Eukaryota > Viridiplantae > Streptophyta > Magnoliopsida > Asparagales > Amaryllidaceae > Allium > Allium sativum. Next base: position 26,942 of record JASFAX010007096.1, on the reverse strand, counting down.
CAGAGATGAGATGTAGGGTGATAACTGGCATGGTGAAAAGTTAACAAGATAGGTCAAGTGTGGCATTGCATATACAAGGTTAAGTTGCACCAGGTGTGTACTAGTATTCCTATCCATGTCAAGTATAATCAAGAAATGATCCCTTGGCCCAAAGCTAGCCCACATCATGAGATGACCTAAATCGAGGTCCAACTACTCGGTCTAGTCGATCGGCTCCTTATAAGCCTAACTCGTCGTGTATCGGTGTCATACGGCTTAATCGTCGATTGTAGTTGACTGTGCTAGGTCCACCCCAGGGTGTATCCTGCCCTAAGGTGTAAACCACAGACACAATTCAAGCACGCACAGTCTAAAGCTAATGATGCCCATGTTCAACTCCGGACATAATGTGCACGACCATGGTCCGCCTGAACAACCGGTGCACCCTTCAGCCGTCTCTTTTGGCCTCTTACAATCAGTCCAGTAATCGTGCCCCACCCTAGCCTAGTCCAGGGTACCCATGATACTTCGAAGTTGGTTACTGCTGAAAAGGACCACGTAACTAGGGTTTCAAGTGGGTTAAATGTGGTTAACCCTATCCTAACCATGTATTGAGTTGGTTAAGTGTATTCAAGCAGTTCATGACTTAACCCTATCAATACATCGGGTGTAATTGGTTAAGTATATTCAAGTAGTTCATGACTTAACCCTACCAATCCATCATGTTTAATTGGTTAAGTATATTCAAGTAGTCCATGAATTAACCCTACCAATCCATCGTGTTTAATTGGTTAAGTATATTCAAGTAGTCCATGACTTAACCCTACCATGTGGCATTAATTAACTTAATGCACCCCAACCTCTCACATTAGACTTTGTTGTGGTTACTAGTTAAGTCGGGCGGGTCCGGGTAGCTTTACACCACAACCTAGTCTAACCTCGGGTTTTAAGTGCGATATGACCAACTACTCACATTGGGTCCTATTGTTTGTAGCCACTAGTTAAGCCGGTTGGTTCCGGGTAGATTTATGCTACAAACTCAACCCAACCTCGAGTTGGCCACTTTCATGTTTTCTACATGTCATGTCCACGTTCGTGTTTTCAAGCATAAACACATGTCAAACTTTCATGTCATATTTTCAAGTCATGTTTTCATGTTATTCAAGTTTGCCCCATTACCCATAACGTATTCCCATCGCACGTAAATTCGCATCAACACAAATAGATCAAAAAGGGAACATAACAATATGACAAGGTGGACATAAGGTGGCAAAGTCTATCACAAGTCAAACATGATGATATTTGGGGCCAAAAGGGTTCAACATACTAGCATATGGCCTCAACATGTATGATAGCATAAAAGGTGACTCGGCCCTCAAACATATCAAATAGCATAAGGGTGATTTGGCCACAAGCATGCATAATAGCATAAGGGTGATTTGGCCACAAGCATGCACACTAGCATAAGAGTGATTTGGCCACAAGCATGCACAATATCATTAGGGGTTAAGGTTTGGCCACAAGTTAAACATGGTGGCATATGAGGCATAAATATGTTCATAAGCTTGCATATTACATCATGGGCCTCAAAACATGCATAATATCAACTTAAGCAAATAGGTGATACATGGTCCTAGATGACATAGGGTGATGACTAGAAGTTCGCATATAACATTATATGCAAGTTATCATGAAGGTTATGAGAGTTCTCATGTTGCATAATGCAACATTTCAAATTAAAGGTCATAGCCTTCTATGCACAAAGTCAAGGTGATAGCTTTACAAACTTGCATAGGGTAAATCAATGCATAACATGATAGAATCAAAGCTCAAATCTTACTAAGGCCCAAACTCAAACTTGCAACATGTAACATTTAACTTCATAGTTAGAATCTAAGAGTAGTATAGGGCTTACAATGCTATGAAGACTTATAAAATATAAATAAGATTGAGACGAAGCCACTAGCAACTCCAAAAGCCCCAAATGAATATAAGCTCCAAGTTGTCTCGAGAAACAAGAGGCTCCTTTGATTTGTATGAAGAAATATCCTTGTTTTGATGAAGAAAGGTGGCTCTTTTACTAGCTTAGGACACTCAAACTTTCATGAAGAGGATGGAGGCCATGATATGAAGATGGAGGCCATGATCAAGAAACATTTGGGCAGCATTTAGTTGTAGGAATGATTAATAAGGGTTTAGGTTAGGTCTAGGGGTCCTTTTATAGAGATTAGGGGTAGTTTAGACCATAGGATTAACCCTAAAACACATCAGGTCAGTCAAATCTCGTCAGAAGCTTCCAGTGCAGACTCAACACGTCACAAATGGTGCACCAGAAAAACAGGTCCGACCAGGGGGTTCGACCCCTGGGTCGACATGGGGGTCGACCCATGGGTTGACATGGGTGTCGACCCATTGGGAGGGGGGTCGACAGGGGTGTCGACCCTGCCTGGGGCAGGAGAATTCCCGCCTATCTTGTTTCGTCTGAAAAACTGTTTCGGGCTTGGAATTTTCTGAAAACTTCATTGGGCCATAACTTGGTCATACGGACTCCGATTTTCGAAAACTCGAACTCTATTTCGCGTATTTTTCCGAGACGAACGCAATGGCACAGCCCGTTTCCCTTGATTCGGATTTTAACATTTAATTCTGCCTTGATTTACATTATAACATGTTATTCAAAAATACGGGTTGTTACACCAAATCACGATAATTGCCCTATCTAAATTTTGATTCTCACACCAGTCAATTGGAATCATATAGATATCCCACTTTTGAAACTCGAACATGAATACTGATGATGTGATCGCTATCATCAGGATCATCTCCGGGGACTAGAGAGTGATTCTATATCTATCCAGTGTATTTGAGGCTTCGTATACATGTGGATCAGACGTATACTCAAAATATATATATACTTGATTGTCCAAATCAATTAAAATAAAATATTCAAATTCGCTTAAAATGGTTTAAATCTTCAAAACAAAATTTGTTTTTAGAAATAATACTCTTCTAACTCATTCTAGGATACTACTGATCCCATCTCTAACGTGTCATTCCCATTGGATATTACTAATCCAACCTGTGATGAATTCTTTCATTCGGTTCTAATGTGTCTTGTTCTCGAGCTCTGTTAACCAAAGCTCTGATACCAAATGTAACGACCCGAACTTCCCGGCCAGCCTAAACCGAACAAGAAGGCAGACTGCTTTGAGAGCAAGACAAATCGGAGCACAGACAGAAGAACTTTTCATTGCTTATTACAACAATTTACATCAGAGTACAAGAATATGCAGAGTATGAACAAATAATATAGAATTGATAAGTATCAGAGATTTACAAATTACAATGCAGTGGAAAATAATTCAAAAACACAACTGAAAGAGATACACGAATACATAGCTTTCCGAATATCATTCCAACTGTAAACTAGGATCCTATGAATATAAATCTGCAAAACCACAACTACTAGCTACCCATGTGGAAAATAGAGGGACCCAGAGTTTAGGTTAAAACAATAAACTCCAGGTCAGTCATGTGATTGGTGTGAGAACTAAAACAGTTATTTAAAACTTTACTTTAAAATGGAGTAAATCAAGGGACCACGCCGTATAACATGGAACGGGTTTCCTCCCAAGAACATCAGTGCATAAAACAAATATTGCAATGCTTTTTGAAAAAATGAAGCTATTATAAGACCCAGGTCCCATCACATAATGCAATGCAAGCCGAAGGATAGGGGTTTCCCTTATAATAGCCAAACATGCTTGGTACGTTCAAAACAAATCTTTTAATGCTATTACAAGTTCATAGTGTATAAAACAACTTCAAATATAAATGAATCAATCATAGGCGGCATGGGTACCATCTATCATGTCTCCAATACTAGGCTCTACAATCAAAACCAGAATGTCACGTATTGGAAATTGGATTTCCATCATGAGTCTGGATAAGGGATGTACTCCAAACCGCTTCGAGACACTCTAGCAAACGCGTCGGGACTACACACTCTGGGCAACCCCTGGATCCTCCAAAGCTGGTCCTCTCTTACGAGGATTGGCAATTCCTGAACACACGTTTTCCTGCCCTATCGGGCGTAATTAAGCCAGACGACTCAATATCCATCGGCTTCGTAATAACTGATATATCCGAGGCGCCTCACATTCTAACAACCACATAGGTAAAAAAATAAAAATGTTTGGGCTTGCAAAACCCTGACACCACCCATAGCTAGAAAGAAATGTCATGTCCTCCTTGGGTCCCTTATCCCGTTTTTAACTCATATAGAGGTGTGAGGCTCACGAATTAATGCTATACACAAAGCTATGCTATATTAAAGTTGTGCTTTGATCATCAACCACATGACTCTGCTTTTTAGCAGAAGCCTTGATCATTTGCATCTTAGCATGCCACGTAGGCAATTCACGCCATGCGACTGATGTCTATCAATATATAACCTCTTAGCTCATACATATCAGAGAAGGGCGTTAAGCAAGAGAATAAATTCTCCGTCGCCAAACAGATATATATTGAATAGAGATCAATCAACATAGAATAAAATCCAATGTCAGACACACATCCATTTACTAGCTCATTCTGGGTCTGAACGAAACTGGAGGCACCTTATTCCTCGTCCCGTATCCAATACAGGAGAGAGGTCCTCGCATATTCGGTCGATCTCCAAGTACGTCTGGACGATCACCACTTATTACCTCGTCTTGGTTGTACAGCCCAATCAAGACATCAGTAATCATCCAAACGATGTGAAGACCTCTGGTCTTCAACCACCATCTTCATCTTCGACTTATCGTCGAATCAGTTATTCAAAATGGGTATAAACCCGGTCTTTACGAATAACACGTGTTCAAATTTAATCAGTTATCGGTAAATTTAATTACCATTTCACGTTCAAATCTAATTAAAGATTTAACTATCGCTAGGAGCAAAACTGGTGATAATTCATTCTCGATCATTTCCCAAATTTGATAATTTAAATTATCAATTCCCCTTTCAATCTAATTAAAGATTCATTAAAACTCCACTTAGTTTTAATCTTCTCAAAAATCATTACCAATGATTATTTAACTTTGGAACCACAAACATGCCGCATCGACAATCTACACTATACTATTGATTCCTAGTGATATATAACCTCTAAGCTCGTACGTCTTAGAGAAGAGTTTTAACCAAGAGAATAAATTCTCCACCACCAAACAGATATATATATTTAGCAGAGATCAACCATACAGTTCGAAATACAATGTTAGACATGTAATCCTGTCTTTAACTGGGTTAAAGAACTAATATCATCTAAAACACAGTTCACGATAAACCCAAAATCACATTCCATTAATTATGGAATCTTCACTAAAAACAGATCAATATATAATCGATAGCAGTTTCCGTATCCGACTAATAATATAAATGGAATAATGACAAAGCCTTTTAAGTTCCATATATATTAACAGTCTTCCTCCACAGAAGCTCATTTTGATTATTACCAAATCGAATTCCATTCCATTCCAATTAAGTATTAATTAATTGGAAAACTACTTTGGAAAATCCCATTAAATCTTAATAAAAGATTTATATATTGCAAATCACATTTTACTGTAGATCGGGTTAAAGAACGAATGTTGTTAAAAACACAGTTAACAATAAACCCAATTCACATCCCATTTTATTCCAATTAAATGTTAATTAACTTGAAACTCTTGTGATCTTAATTAAAAGATTTATTCTTTTGACATGGGGTTCAAGAATAGTGTTATTTAAGACACCATTCAGACAAACCCAAATCCAATTCAATATATAATACAAGGCTCTGAATAGAAATTATATCGGCTTATATTCAATATCAAATTCTGAAATCAACAAATATCGTATTGGGAATAACGATATATATATATATATATATATATATATATATATATATATATCTTCCAAATTCCTCCACAATATCCATATAATCAAGGAATCCAATATCGAAATATTCCGATGATAGCTCCGATTCAAATCCATTCCAATTCATATATTGGAAATTCTGGTTATTTTTAAAACCATTTCAAATCCAATTTATTTATTTAAAAATATTGGATTATAATTCTAGTTCATAACAAGTTCGTTTTGATAAAAATATTTTTATCCTTTCAAATATGGAATTTTTCCTCCCAATTCTTTCCAAATCATATATTATGATTTTACACAAATTATCGATATTTTTAAAATTTTTATCAAGGCCCGTACAGTTGATTTCCAAAAACGTTCATCAAACTGCACTTACAGCAACCTTTTGCAAATTTGATTTGGACATAATTCCAAATCCAACAATTAGATTTCAAATCTCTTATATTCGTTGGAAATCTCTTTTCGATATGAACCCAATGGTTCTTGTTTTAGGAGAATCCGACAGTCGGATCTCCTATAATGTCAATTCGAAGTCAATGGTCGAAATTCGCGAACTACCGCGGCGCGTTCTATTCAGGCCATTAAATAAATATTTATTTATTTATTTCGTTAATTTCCATATAAAATGTATTTTATAAATCGTTTTAAAATTGTTTTCAAAACGATTTCAACTTCATATTCAATTTTAAATCAAAATTGAATATTCCATATCATTAACATATAAATGATTATATTTTCAAAACATTAGATTTTGAAATCATTTCCTTTTCGATATTCATTATAAAAATGAATAAAATCGATATAAATTTCATTCACGTCAAAATGACGTTAATTTAATCAACATAGCTTTATATATTTGAATATTTTCGTGTCCATCCCAAATCGAACATCAAAACCATATTTTGATCCATTACTGAATATGATTTTAAATATTAGTTATTTTAAAATATTCATTACTCGTCATTTTAAAATATTCTTTAATTCAAAGTATTCGTTCTTTCCGAAATGGAATCAGACACAATCAATTACCATATAATTTTATTTATATGAATTTCATGCACATATGTACACAACAAAAATCAAACACAGTCAACCATCATCCATAGTGCATTGCACAACTGGATAAGCGTTAAATATAAATAATCAGCGCTTACAATAGTCTTTCAACCCATCGATTGACATACAACTAAACAATTGGGATTAGTGTATGTCAAATATCATCTCAATACCCGTGTGGGGTTTTCAAACAACAAACACTAATTGTTATTTGCGTAGTTGGGCGATTATTAAAATATATCATCCCAATCAATATCAGTCAAATGTGTGTACATAAACAAATCGTTCGATTTGTAAATGAATATTTATTTTATTCATATACACATCAAAAATTATATTTTTAACTATAAAATATTTATTCAATTCATTTATACAGTAAAAATGATATTTTTATTATTCTAACATTTTTAGAAAATTTCGGCAGCATAACGGCGCGATACTAGAATTGGAATATGGTCTAGCCTTATCCCTTGCCTAATAATAGCTCGCGCCATGTACATACCAGTTCTAATCAATTCAATTAATTTCCCAAACCAAATTCAAACAAATAAACCAATCAACCAAACAAACATGGTTTCAAACAAAGGTGTCGGGTGCTACTAAGCACCGTCTGCATCCTAGAATATATTTTTAACTAGAAAATAAATTAGAGTGAGAAGTTCTCACCTTTGGTATCCACTCCACCAGTTTTATTTTTGAATTTCTGAACCATTTGGATTTGTCCGAAATTCCAATGCAGTTCTTTCTGTGTTGTTCATAATAAAAATCACATTTTTAATATGATGTTTATATATTAAAAATCAGATTTTTACAGCGCTACTTTCTATAAAAAAAAATATTTTTATATCGCTATTTCATATATGAAAATCGAATTTTTATTTCGCTATGACTTATATAGAAATTGCATTTTTATATTGTTATTCATATGATAAAAACCATATTTTTATAACGCTTTACTTATATAAAAATCATATTTTATAATACTTATATATATATATATATCATATTTTATAATACTTCTATATATATAAAAATCATATCTTTGTATAACTAAAAATCATAACTTTATATTTTTTTAAATCACAACTTTATATTTTTAAAAACACAACTTTATATTTTTAAAAATCACAATTTTATATTTTTAAAAATCACATCCTTATATTTTTTAAAATCACAACTTTATGTTTTAAAAAATACCGCCTTTTTATTTTTAAAAATCTCGCTTTTTATTTTTAAAAATCTTATCTTTTTATAAATCAAAATCAATGCTATCATTTTTTTTTTATCGATGATATTTTATTTAAAATAAAACACATTTTGAAAAACCATGCTTCATACATTGAAAAGTAAACTAAGTACAAAATAAATAAATAAATAAATAAAAAGAAGAGCTCACCTTTTTCAGAGGGGGTAGAGGTTGAGGGCGTGCAGGTGGTGGTACGGTAAGGGGGCGGCGCAGCTAGGTCCGGCGGCAGTTACAAGGGCTGGAGGCGCGGCGGTCTATAGAGTTTTAGGGTTCTAGGGTTTGGGGTTTGAAGCTGGAGAGGGAGGAGGAGGATCAGAGACGCCAAGGGGAGGGGCGGCGATCGCTGGATGCGTAGTGGCTTTGGGGGGTGGGTGCGATGGGGAGCGGTTGCAGCGGGGTTTTTTTAAATTTAATTTTGAATGTTGACCGTAGTGAGGAGAGGGAGGGGTGAGGTTTAGAAAGAATATATATATAATTATTTAATTTATTTTAATTCTCTAATTTGTTTATTTTCGTCCGAACACCAATTTAAACCCAACGACAGTCGACCCTAGCTAAATACCCCCATTCTGAACACAATGGGATATGTTTCGAATGGCCACTCGATTGTTTCATCAGTTTCTGCTAAATTTAAAATATAAATCATTATATTTTAAATTCAAACGCACATTTTATTTTATCGGGGCCACATACAGACTCCAAAAATTCCAGAAAAATAAATCTGGCTAAGTTTAGACGATACGGTCCTAACAAAACTAATTTCGTCGAATTTGGAGACCATTTGAAAAACGGTCATTTTTCAGTCGATTATATTCAAACTGAAATTACCAAACACATTTAAATCTGCCACGCTCACATATTGATTCAAAAAATTATGAAAATTGGAATCTAGCAATAACTTGATATTCCAGATCCAACAAAAGTCATAACGACTCGGATTTTGCCCTGACCTAATCGACCGCAAAATCGTCTAAGACCATTCAAAAACCCGAATACACTTACTTTGGGCATACAACACATCAGAACAAATAACATCAGACTTTTATAAACATCATAATAATGTTACATCAGAGTACATCGAATATAATATAGCGGAAGATAATTTACAATAAATTTAATACAATGCAGCGGAAGATAATTTACAATAAATTTAATACAATGCAGTGGAAGACTATCAATGCTCTGGACGCAGCTTTAAGCTTTGATCCAGAATCCTGGCCAATATATCTTCAAAATAAGCTACTCGACTGTGCATGTGGAAAAGAGGGAACTCGAGTTTGCAAAGTGAAAGAAACTGCAGGTCAGTCATAGGACTGGTATGAGAAATCTAACTTAACTTATCTAATAATAAGGCTAATCACAGGACCACGCCGCTAACGCGGAACGGGTTTACTCCATTGGATTGCCAGTGCATAAATAAAGTAAATCATTGAACAACACAATGCTTTTTAGAAAAATGAAACCATTATAAGACTCAAGTCCCATCACATAATGCAACGCAAACAGGAGGATAGAGTTTTACCTTATAATGGTCAAAAATGCTTGATACAAAAACAACGGATTTGATATTATTATTAGTGTATATATATTTCAAAAACATTTCAATCATAAATAGACAGCATAGCTACCATATACTATGTTGCCATACTAGTTATACAATCAAAACCGTATGGCGTCGTATTGGAAGTTGGATTTCCATCGTGAACCAAGGCAAGGGATCGTCCTTACCGAATTCGAGACACTCAAGCCCGTGCCTCAGGATCAGCTGCAACTGTAGTTGGATCTTCAAGGCCGGTCCACAAATATGTTAGTGGATTAGTTATGCCTGAACAATATGTTTCCCCGCCCTATGGGGCGTAAATATAGAGCCATTAGGGACTCAAAATCGAGGCGCCTCATTCCATCATCCACATAAGTAAAAATACCAGGGCTTGTTAACACTGAGACCACTCCTAGCTAGAAAGAAACATATGTCCTTCCTGCAGTACTCTCCCATTTCTGGTTCATACCGGGGTGTGAGGCTCGCGAAGTAATGCTATACACAAAGCTATTCCTAAAATGAGCTGTTCTTTGATAACTAACCACAAGGCTCTGCTTTTCGACAAAACCTTGATCATTTGCATCTTAGCATGCCACATTGTCAAACCATACCATACCATTGATTTCTGCTAATATATAACCTCTAAGCTCGTACGTCTCAGAGAAGGGTGTTATGCAAGAGAATAAATTCTACGCCACCAAATAGATATATATTTTGCAGAGATCAACGAATGCAGCATAAAGGAATACAACATCAGACATACCATCCATTTACTAGTCTGTTTTAGGTCTGAACGAAACCGGAGACACCTTATTCCTCGTCTCATATGTCCAATACAGGAGAGAGGTCCTCGCATATCCAAACAATCAACAAGTACGTTCGGACAACTACCACTTTAACCCTTTCCTGGGAGCAAATCAGCCCAGGGCATCAGTAGTCATCCATTTGATGTGAAGATCACCGGTCTTCAACCAACGTCTTCATCTTCGACTTTTTATCGTCGTAATAATTATTCATAATGGGTTAAACCCGGTCTTTCTGAATAACTCATGTATTTTATAATAAAAAATCTAGTGCTATAAAAAAAACACATCATAAGCCACATTCCAACTCAGAATATTCTTTTAATAAAATATTCACATTATTAGTGAAAGGTTCCCATTAATTTTATCAAAGATAAATTCTTTAAATTTATTCTTTAATCTTATTTTTAATGATTCATTAAAACTCTAATTTGGTTTTAAAATCCAAAAATCATTACTTAATAATTATTCAAATTTAAGAAATCAATTTTGCCTTAACTGGGTTAAAGAATTAATGTCATTTAAAAACATTGTTCACGGTAAACCCAAAATCATCTTCCATTAAATATGTAATTTCACAGAAATCCAATCAATACATAATTGATATAAATTTCCGTATCAGACTAATAATATAAATGGAATAACGGCAAAGCCTTTTGAATTCCATATATAGTAATGGTCTTCTTTTACAGAATCTATTCTCGATTATTATTAAATCGAATTCCATTCAATTCCAATTTAATATATTAAATTGGAAAACTTTACATTTGAAAATTTCCATTTAAATCTTAATAAAAGATTATTAAATTCCGAATTATATTTTCGTTGTAAATCGAGTTAAAGAACAAATGTCTCTAAAAACACAGTTCACAATAAACCCAATTCACATTTCATTTTATTCTAATTACTAAATATAATCGAAAACTCTAATAATCTTAGTGAAAAGATTTATTCTCGACTGGGTTTAAGAACAGTGTTATTGAAGAGACCATTCACGACAACCCAAAATTTAATTCTTTTACTCATTTCCAACTAAATATTAATTCATGGGAAAACTTCACTAAATCTTAAATAAAAGATTTATTCTCAACTGGGTTTAAGAACAGTGTTATTTAAGAGACCGTTCACGACAACCCAAAATCCAATTTATTCATTTAATTTCAATTAAATATTAATTAATTGGAAACTTCATTAAATTTTGATTTAATGATTTATTCTAGTTAATAACTAGTTCATTTCAATAAAAATATATTTTTATCTTTCAAATATGTAATTTTTCATCCAAAATCTTTCCAAATCATTAATTATGATTTTACTTAATTTTTTCATATTTTTAATAATTTTATTTAGGCCTGTACAGTCGGTTTCCAATAACGGCCACCGAACTACATCCATAGTGACCTTTTTCAAATTTGATTTGGACATCCAACCGATAAATTTCAAAAATCTTATATTCATTAGGGATATCTTTTCGATACGAACCCAACGGTTCCGGTTTTAGGAGAATCCGACGGTCGGACCTCCCGTTACATCAATTTGAAGTTAATGGTCGAAATTCGCGAATGGTCCCTGAGTGACGCGTTCTATTCAGGCAATTAAATAAATAAATATATATGTATATTATATATATCATTGACTTCCTTTTAAAACGTATTTATAAAACATTTATGAATTCGTTTTAAAACGATTTTAACTTCATTTTCAGTTTTAAATCAAAATTGAATATTCTATATCTTTATGTCATATTAAAATATTAATATTTTCAAAATATTAAATTTTGAAATCACTACTTTTCGATATTCATTATAAAATGAAATAAAATCGATCGACAAACCCGTTCGAGGTAAAATGGCGTTTGCTACTTAACACGGCTTCATATTTTTATATTTTTGTGTCCATCCAGAAATGGACATCAAAAATCATAATTTTATTCTTCAATGAATATTATTTTAAACTATTCGTTGTTTCAAAATATTCTTTATTCAAAGGATTCCTTATTTTTGAATATTCTTTATTTAAAACATTCTGAATCGGAATATGACTCAATTAATTACCATATAATTTCAGTTATATGGATTTCATACATCGCACGTATATAACAATAATGATAAATAAGCATTCAACAATACAATTACATCCAGAATGAAGTTTTACAAATGCGTGAGCATTAAAATAAATAAATAATGCTCATTGTAACACCCCAAATTTTCTATAAACATAAAGTAACAAAACAAAGTATACCTAATTTTTAGAAAAAGAATTAAGAAAAACAAGTTACGCCATTGCGTTCGTCTCGGAATTCTGCTTAAGATAGAGTCCAAGTTTGCGTAAATCGGACTTCGTATGAAGAAGTTATGGCACTTAGAAGTTTAAGGAATTTAGAATAAAAACTAGCCCGAATTCAAAATTCGAAGTTCGAAATTCAAAACACACACCCGGGCTGGGCAGAAAAATTCCCTTTCAGGACCCAGGTCGACCTGGGGGTCGACCATAGGGTCGACCTGGGAGGCGACCATGGGGTCAACCTGGGGGTCGACCTCCCCCCTTTTCTAGATCCGTGGACAGATTCATTTTTCTGCATTTAGTCGCCTGTTCTGACCAGATTCGTTGCTCCTAAGCTATTTAAACACACACAAACCTCACTTTCTCTCCACACAATTTCATTACGCCTTTACTCTGCCCTAATTCATATTAAAATAAATCAATGGCGTCATTACTCTGCTGAAACCTAAGCTAGAACAAGTGCCCCTTCTTCTTCCAATTTGAATAGGATTAAAACAGAACAACTACCACCCTTTTTCTTTTAGAATCCAACCAAGGTGAGTACAGTTATTTTCAGATATGAAATTTAATTATGATCTTGACGTGGTTATAAATCTGAATTGGAGATTATGCATATTCTTGTTTATCAGATATGTTTTTCAATGTAGATCTATTTTATTCCGGTTTACCAGATTTGTTTTTCTGTGTAAATCTATCTTATTCCTGTTTATCAGATCTGTTTTTCTATGTAGATCTATCTTATTAATATTATTGTAACTATTCTATATCTCTTCCTTCCTTCTGTTTTATAGCCAGGCTACCACGAGCCTGAGCAAAATCTCATAAGAGATTGACGCAAGAACGCTAAATTTGGGGAAAATAATGAATGATGCTTAATTGGACATAACTGATTTGTGACTGGTTTAAGAAAAGGGTATATGTTGTAATTTAAGATTTAGATCTAGGCATACTATATATATGATGGTTTATGATTTGGAAGAAGGAAAATTATTGTATGACAACATATGACTTGTAATTTGGGGACATAATGCATGTTATAATTCAAGATCTGATTTTGAGGACATAATACATGTTGTAATTTAAGATCTAGGTTTGGGGCTTATTTTATATGACGATCTATGACTTGGAAGAAAAGGATATGTAACTTAGGCCTGAAAAACCTATATTATAATAGGGATAATTATAAATGTGAATATGCCTAATTCGGACTTTTGGATATTTGACATACGGGGTAATCAACGGCTATAATTTGGCATAATTTATATTGTGCATCATGATTTGGGGTTTTTAGAGAATATTCTGTATGATGCAAATTTAACTAAAATTTGGGACATATGTTATATTGTGAATTGTGACCATAAATTGGGCATGTAAAATTAGGCTTAATTTTATGATTAGACGAGGTATGTCAATGAAATTTTAAGGGATGATTAAATCGGTTAAATTGCCTAATCTGCTGAATCTGTTAAAACTGAATATGGTAATTTGGGGTATGAAAATCTGCAGGCGCGATCTAAAATTGAGCAAAACATATTAATAGAACTTTGGATAATTTGTTGTAACTTGTAAAGAAGTTAATTTGTTGAATTGGCATAATTAGTCTGATATTGGCATAATCTATGAATGAATACTTTACCTAAAAATAAGAATGCAAAGACACGAGGTTAGACTTTGTTTGCGGTAGAAGCATGCCCGGACCCAACCAGCTTAACCCGCAACTGCAAATTGTCAGTCTAATGTGAGAGGTTGTTGGCATAAAGATGCTTAGATACGAGGTTAGGTTTGGCTTATGGAAAAGTCTGCTCGGAACCGCCCGGCACATCCAGCGGCTACAAGCTACCGACCTAATGTGAGAGGTCTGTGCATTAATATTTAATTAATGCAAATCTAAGATAAATCTGATACCTAAAACGTTTTGAGTGGATAGGGAAAAAACAACTGGACTGATGAATCTAATAAACCCGTTTCGTAAATCTGTAGGCCTAATACAAGGTTAGGTGAAACAATCTGTAAGTCTGTTAATTTGTATATCTGATCCATTAGTCTGAAAACTTGTTAACCTGTATGTCTGATCTGAGAACTAGTTAATCTGAACTTTGTACATCTGAAATCTGTAAGCAAGTTAATCTGAAATTTTTTAGTCTGGGGACACAAGGTTAGGAGGGGTAATTACTTGTGTCATCTGTTGTTTGGGACCCATATTAGTCAGTAACCCTTTCTGTTATCAAAATTATGACCCAGTACTAGGTAGGGGTCCAGGGCACGCTTACTGAACTAATTGTAAGAGGTTCACTCTGATAGTGGCGAGGGGTGTTGATGGCGCATTCCAACGGGTCATGTGCATGCATGGTGCCAGTCTTCTCTGAGGATGTAAGACACCGTGACATCTGTAAATAGGTCTGTGTCTATAGGTTTCCACTTTAGGGAGTGATACACCCTTCTATGGGCTCGGCACAGGGTACTTATGTACTAGGGAGCCGATCACTTGGGGTAGAATTTAGGGTACACTTAGTTATGTCTGTTTTTGTTAGTGTACCGTCTATTTCTATTGGGGTAGCAACACATGTCTGTTTCTGTGTGGTACCGTCTGTTGGGGTGGTAAAGGCCCATTTCTAGTGTATACCTAATTCTAATATTCTGTTTCCGTAGTGGTTATTCTGTTTCTGTCTCGGTTCGGGTAGTAAAGGCCCATTACTAGCATTTTGTTTCTGTACCGTCCGTCTCTGTTTAGGTAGTAAAGGCCCATTACTAGCATTCTATTTTTGTACCATCTGTCTCTGTTCAAGTGGTAAAGGCCCATTACTAGCATTCTATTTTTGAACGTCTGTCTCTATTAGGGTGATAAAGGCCCATTTCTAGCATCATGTTTCTGAAGAGATCATTCTGTTTTATGTTTAGACATTAGTACAACACCAATTTTGTTATACTAGTATTAGTGCAGAGAAGTGAAAACCAAATAAGAAGCTTAGTTTAGCCTATATCATTCTGTCTCTTCTGTTAACCTGCTACTCCTGTTATGGTTATCTCTCATCCAGTTTTATTTACATGTCATGATACTATTATCTGTTTATATGCTGAAAGTCACTGGAGCTTGATTCAGGTTCCAACTGCTTGAAGTGCTAGAAGTTCTTGAAATATTGTTTGGCTTTGATTCTACCTATTTATAGCATTCTCTGTTGGGGATTATGGCTTTAAAATTATGCATTCTGAAGGATTTTGTATAAGACTGTTATTTATGTACTTGGGTTTTGCTATTGTGATGTAACCAAACTTATTTATGTTTCTGCTGTAATAAAGTTGTAAATTTTTCAAGTACTACTTTACATATTGGTCTTGTAAGTTTCTGTTCTGTTCACTTATAACGTTCCACCGAAGTTAAGGCATTCCCTTTGTGAGTGACCTTAACGGAAGTGGGGTGTTACACTTGGTATCAGAGTTGAAGGTTACCAGATTAGATAAAAGTTTTTGATAACTATTTTCAAAACCATTTTAAAAAGGAAGTATTTTCAAAAGTAGAGATTATTTTTGAAAAATATAATCCCAAGAGCCATATATCTATCTTTCGATTCTCCGTTTTGAATCTCTTCCCTTTTTCTTTTCAGCAAGTCTGGGGTACCTGAGATACCCGAGGGCATACTGATACCAACTTGGTTCAGAAGGTATTTGGAAGCTATGGCCACCGCGGCAGGCCCAGCAGACATTCCTCCTCCCCCTCCCCGAGTTGATACTTTTTCAAAGATATGAAAAACTTTCGGGCAATGGGCGGGAAACCTTTTCACGGGTCAGAGACGTTTGTTGAAGCTCGAAATTGGCTTAAAGAGGTGGAAGATTTGTTTGGTATCTTCGAGATAGAAGATGGAAGGAAGGTCCAATTAGCTGCTTGGTTAATGAAGGACGAAGCCTCGTTTTGGTGGGAGGTTACGAGTGGAGAGTGTCCATTAGAGACATGGATGGATTTCAGGCATAGGTTCGAGATGAAATTTATCTCACGAGCAGAAGAGAATTTATACATGGAGAGTTTCTTAGCATTGAAGCAAGGGAAGTTATCAGTGAAGGAGTACGTCAACAAGTTCAATCAGTTGGCAAGATTCGGCTTAGACTTGGTAAACACACCTGATAAGAAGGCCCTGAGATTCGTTAAAGGTTTGAATGAGCCGCTACACGGGTTGGCTATGACCCACATTCCTATGTGGGCTACCTTCAAGAAATTGGTTGACATGGCATTAATGCATGAAGAGGAAGCCAAAAGTGAGAAGAAAGAAGGAAAGCTCGAAGGACCACATAACAAGAAAGCGTGGCCCAAAAAGGAAACACAAAAGAAAGATGAAAAGTCTGGAGATAAGTAGGAGAAAAAGTGTTTTACTTGTGGAAGCTTGACTCATCTGAACAAGGATTGCAGAAAAAGGAAGGGCACTTGCTTCAACTGTGGGGAAATGGGACACTTCACTAGGGACTGCCTGAAAAAGCGAGGGCAAGGGCAGAGGGCAGAACCTACTTCTAGAGGGCAGATGAATGCTCACGTGGCTGGTGGATAGGATAGGAAAGTTTCTGTAGGAGGTTTAATTTCCTTATCTGATTATTGAGTTAAAAACTCTTTTTGATTCTGGCATTTTGATTCTGTAACTGAGACTCTGCATTTTAATACAAGTCTTGTTTCTAATCCCGCTATAGTCTCAAACCCCATAAGGGTTACGACTCATTTGTTTGTGGTAAATTGGGGGTATCTGTGTTGGGCGTTAATTTGACTATGATGCATACATTCTGGGTTTTGGTAATCTGATCTGTACCAGTAGTCTGTAAGTGTCTGAATATTTCTGATAAGGTTAGGGGTTTTTACTCAAAGCTTGAAGAAGATTTCCGATTTGACATTGTTTAATGGGAGTAGTTCTTTGAGTGTCAATCTGATGTTGATTTTGGTCTTCGCGGTTGATACTTAGGGATTTATTCTCTTAACCGATGTCTGATGGGAACATAACTTTTGTTTTTTTACTTGCTTCTATCACTCAATTGTATCCTATCGATCGATTCTTCGACCTTAAGGTAGAAACTAATGGGTGTAAACATGTGTTTGAGACATGTTATGTTTGATGGTTGCAAGTGGATGCAAGTGGATGCAAGTGGTTGCTAGTGGTTGCTCATGGATGCATATACACACATTATGCGCTAGATCGGCTCAAAAGCACTCTCATACTGCATATGGATGTGTGCGCATTTTTCAATTTTTGTGGATGCAAAATGATTGAATCATCACATGGATGTTGCATTTGGATGAATGGTTATGCACTCATATAGAAATGATGTGTATCAAATAGGATTTCTTGCATACATAAGTGGGCTCATGGCACTAATATAATTCGCATTAAAGAGGTCAACTGAATCAGTAGACTGCCTGATCTTTACACTAGATAAGAGACATATACACACACTTTTGCAAATGTTCATACAACATTAGAAGTTTTCTAAGGACAATGGATGCTCGTGGATGATGGTTGAGTTGATGAGTGATTGGGTGGTTGGACAAATTCTTCTTATCTTGAAGATTTCAGGGACGAAATCCATTAAGGAGGGGAGAATGTAACACTATGAATTTTCTATAAACATAAAGTAACAAAACAAAGTTTACTTAATTTTTAGATGAAGAATTAAGGAAAACGGTTTACGACATTGCGTTCGTCTCGGAATTCTGCTTGAGATAGAGTCCAATTTTGTGTAAATCGGACTTCGTATGAAGAAGTTATGGCACTTAGAATTTTCAGGAATTTAGAATAAAAACCAGCCCGAATTCAAAATTTAAAGTTCGAAATTCAAAACACACACCCGTGCTGGGCGGGAAAATTCCCGCCAAGGACCCAGGCCGACCAAGGGATCGACCTGTGGGTCGACCTGGGTAGAACAGGTCGACCATGGGGTTGTCCTAGGGGTCGACTTCCCCCTCTTTCCAGATCCGTGGAAGATTCGTTTTTCTGCATTTAGACGCTCGTTCTGACCAGATTCGTTGCTCCTAAGCTATTTAAACACCCCCAAACCTTACTTTCTCTCCACACAATTTCATTACGCAATTACTCTGCCCTAATTCATATTAAAATAAATCAGTGTCGTCATTACTCTGTTGAAACCTAAGCTAGAACAAGTGCTCCTTCTTCTTCCAATCTGAATAGGATTAAAAGAGAACAACTACAACCCTTTTTCTTTTGGAATCCAACCAAGGTGAGTACGGTTATGTAACACCCCACCTCCGCTAGGGTCACTCACAAAGGGAATGCCCCAGTTTTGGAGGGGTATTATCTAACAGGCACAGAGATAACACAAGACAGAACATAGATAAAATAGAGTGTATAAAGCAGCGGATATAAACTTTAAAACCAAATCTCACTACTGAAGAATAGAGTCAAAAGCTCTTACATCAAAATGCCAAGTCATTATTTCATTACATCAAGTTCTAAAGAAGCAAAGTACTTAAAACAACATAAGTAAAACATTATTCCCCAAAAAAGTGCATGAGTGCAGCCATAGCATAGCACAAGACCAAACCATACATGAGCTGTCAGAAAGCAAGCAAAGTCCAAGCTAAGACTTATAGTATCCTCCCTGAGAACCTGGGGGGAACGAAAGACAATGAGGCGAAAGAAAACGGGTCAGTCAAAAAGACTGGTAAGCCCTAGTGACTATCAGCATAGAAACTAGTAAAGTTAACAAGACATGAATAAACTGGAATTAAACATAGGAATGATGATAAGTCTGACATGATAACTAAGCTAACAAGATAACTCAAGTCTAACATTGCGTATTCAAGGTTCGCCATACCAACTATACTGGTATACTAATCCCGTGTCAACTATAAATCAAGAAATAATCCCTTGGCCCAATATCGTGAAGTGACCCAATTCGGGGTCCAACGGTACGATCTAATCGATCGGATCCCTACAAGTCTAGCTCGTCGTGTGTCTGTGTCATACGGCCCTGTCACGAATGTAGTCACCTGTGCTAGGTCCACCATAGGGTGTATCAAGCCCTAGGGTGCCAACCACCGACACGAATCAAGAATGCACAGATAATCCTACTGATGCCCAATGCCTGCTTTTTCAACTCCGGACTAAGTGCTCGACCCTAGTCCGCCTGAACCTACAATGGCGCACCAACTCAGCCGTCGTTCTAGTCGCTTACAATCAGCCCAACAATCGTGCCCCACCCTGCCTAGTCCCAGGGTACCGTGATACATCAAGTGGGTTACTACTGAAAAGGACCGCGTAACTAGGGTTTCATTCAGCAGGTTAAGTTGTCATTTAAAATAGAGACTTAACCCTATCTACGTGTCATGTCAAATTGACTAAGTGTGTCGTTCTAGTTCAAGACTTAGTCCTACGAATCATGTGTCAGGTTGGTTAAGTGTGTTCAAGCGGTTCATGACTTAACCCTATCAAATCAACATGTCAAATTGGTTAAGTATATTCGAGTGGTCCATTACTAAACCCTATCCAGTGGCATTAATTTATTTAATGCACCCCTAACATCTCACATTAGGCTTGGTTATGGTTACTGGATGTGCCGGGCGGGTCCGGACTGTTTTACACCATAACCTAGTCTAACCTCGGGTTTCGAGTGCGATATGACCAACTACTCACATTGGGTCCTATTGTTTGCAGTAACTGGATTCGCCGGGCGGTTCCGGGCAGCTTTATACTGCAAACTCAACCCAACCTCGAGTTGGCCACGTTCAAGTTATCTAGGAGTCATGTCCATGCTTAATTTTCCATGTCAAGTTCAAGTTCGTGTTAACCATGTTCATGATTCAAGTTTTCAAGTATAATTTCATGTCAAGTTTACATGTCATGTTTTCATGTCATATCATGTTAATTTCATAGCCAATTTCAAGTTTGCCTAAACTACCCAAAACGTATCCCCAACGTATGTGAATTCGCATCAACACAAGATATCAAGATAGGGAATAACACAAAAAGGATAGTCATAGGATGGCAAAGGTGTTTACAAGTTAAGAATGACGATTATAATATTTCAGGCATATGAATAAGGGTCTCAACATCAACTTGGCAGAATATGGTGATAGACATTGTAATGGATTGACATAAGATAATATCCCCAATAATAGTTTCAACATCACAGGTAATGTTTAGATAAAGGTCATGAGAGGTTTTAGGTTAATAACATGAATATGTCCCAAATCAAGTTCATATAATAATCCACAAGTCAAAGTTTCACATGAATAGATCTAGGGTGTGCAAAATTAGATCTAAAATAGTAGGTCTAAAAAGGATAGTCATAGATCAAGGATTTACAACGATAGATCCAACTAGTTATCATGTTTAGGCATAATTTCAGTTTACATCGTGTTCATGTTAAATATACAGTTTAGATCTAAGAGTAACTGGGGCTTATAGTGCGTGGATCGAGAATTAAGAACAGAAATTGTCGTAGGATCATTGCAGAAGCTTTAATCTCTAGTTTAAATTGAGTTGCTTAGGTTGATGTTGATTAGCTTCTAGTTTTGATTCCAGCAGAATAGCGACGCCACTTTTATTTTTATTTAGAACAGAGGCAGAGTATAAGCAAAATAGAATTGTGTGTAGAGAAGGCTAGGTTTGGGGTTGTTTAAATAGGTTTAGGCAGATGAATCTGGACAGAAATCAGACTAGATACATCAGAACGAACACTGGCCCAAAAATGGGCTCGGGGACCAGGTCGACATCCAAGTCGACTACGCAGTCGACCTGGTCATTTGGGTGTCGACTCCCCAGTCGACCTGGGTCTGGGCGGGAAATTTTCCGCCCAGTCTGTTCTGCGTTTGAAATTTGAATTTTGAATTCGAAATCGAGCTGTTTTCAATTCTGAAAATTCCTGAAACTTCGGAGGGTCATATCTCCCTCATACGGACTCCAATTCTTGCAAACTCGGACTCGTTTCCAAGCAGAATTCCGAGATGAACGCAATGGCGCAACCCGTTTCCCTTGGTTCTTATTTTAAAATTTAATTCTGCCTAGATTTATGGTTATAACACGTTATCAAAATACGGGTTATTACATTCTCCACTCCTTAAAAGATTTCGTCCCCGAAATCTCTAAGTTAGGAAGAACGTATCCTACCATCCATCATCCATCTACTCAAAACATCATCCACAAGCAAACATTGTCCTTAAGAGATTTGTATTGCTGTATGAACATATGCAAAAAGTGTGTGTATATGTTTCTTATCTAATGCAAATGATCAGGCCTGATTGATCTTTCTAATGCAAAATATGTTTAGTGTCATGAATCCAACATGTATGCAAATAATCCTAGTCACATAAGCACTATATGTGTGCACAAACATTCATCCATATGCAACATTCATATGATGACACATTCAATTTCATCCATAAATAAGTATAATCACTCATGCATATGCAATATGAAAATGTGTCTGAGCCGATCTAGTGCCTAATGTGTGTTATGCAACCACGAGCAATCACTTGCAACCTCTTGCATCGATTCGCAAACATCAAGCATAACATGTTTCAAATACATGTTTACATTCATAGGATTCTACCTAAGGTTCTCAAGACAGGATCAAAAGGATATACAAGATAAAACAGAGTGTCTAGGGAAAAGAAGTTAAAGATGTACCCCTAGAAGGTCCTTCTTACGGGGCTTGCCCTTGCTTCTTAGGGCAGTTCTTGCTGACGTGTCCAATTTCACCGCATTGAAAACATGCTCCTATCTTCATCTTCTTCTTCCCATAGTCCTGGACTATATGCCCGTCAATACCACAGAAGTTGCATTTTCTTTTCTCACGTGACTTGTCATTCTTGTTGTTGCTGTTCTTTCCTCCTTTCTAGAAGTCTTTCTTCTTGTTCTGAGACTCATCCACCTTAACTTCTTTCTTATCACTCATGCCTTTCCTATGTAACATGTTAACAAGCCTCACAAAAACTATCTCCATCGTACGGAAAACCCTCTACGAAGCTAGAAAGAAGATTAGCCGCAGGTAAGACTACTGCGACTATAGATGGAGAAAAGAAAGGAAAAGAGACTCAAACAAGGAAACAAAGGATAGTGCTAATGGCTTTTGGGGAATAGCCTTTTCAAATTAAACATTTCTTGAAAAATGCTTCTTTATAAACGGTTTTGAAAATAGTTTCAGAAGGTTTTTTAAAACTTTTTCCCAGTCTGGTAACCTTCTGTTCTGATACCAAATGTAACACCCCACCTCCGCTAGGGTCACTCACAAAGGGAATGCCCTAGTTTTGGAGGGGTATTATCTAGTAAACAGGCACAGAGATAACACAAGACAGAACATTGATAAAATAGAGTGTATAAAGCAGTGGATATAAAATTTAAAACCAAATCTCATTACTGAAGAATAGAGTCAAAACCTCTTGCATCAAAATGCCAAGTCATTATTTCATTACATCAAGTTCTAAAGAAGCAAAGTACTTAAAACAACATAAGTAAAACATTATTCCCCAAAAAAGTGCATGAGTGCAGCCATAGAATAGCTCAAGACCAAACCGTACATGAGCTGTCAGGAAGCAAGCAAAGTCCAAGCTAAGAGTTATAGTCTCCTCCCTGAGAACCTAGGGGGGAGGGGGGCGAAAGACAAAGAGGCGAAAGAAAACGGGTCAGTCAAAAAAACTATTAAGCCCTAGTGACTATCAGCATAGAAACTAGTAAAGTTAATAAGACATGAATAAACTGGAATTAAACAAAGGAATGATGATATGTCTGACATGATAACTAAGCTAACAAGATAACTCAAGTCTAACATTGCGTATTCAAGGTTCGCCATACCAACTATACTAGTATACTAATCCCGTGTCAACTATAAATCAAGAAATAATCCCTTGTCCCAATATCGTGAAGTGGCCCAGTTCGGGGTCCAACGGTACGATCTAATCGATCGGCTCCCTACAAGTCTAGCTCGTCGTGTGTCTGTGTCATACGGCCCTATCACGAATGTAGTCACCTGTGCTAGGTCCACCATAGGGTGTATCAAGCCCTAGGGTGCCAACCACCGACACGAATCAAGAATGCACAGATAATCCTACTGATGCCCAATGCCTGCTTTTTCAACTCCGGACTAAGTGCACGACCCTAGTCCGCCTGAACCTACAATGGCGCACCAACTCAGCCGTCGTTCTGGTCGCTTACAATCAGCCCAGCAATCGTGCCCTACCCTGCCTAGTCCTAGGGTACCGTGATACATCTAGTGGGTTACTGCTGAAAAGGACCACGTAAATAGGGTTTCGTTCAGCAGGTTGAGTTGTCATTTAAAATCGAGACTTAACCCCATCTACGTGTCATGTCAAATTGACTAAGTGTGTCGTTCTAGTTCAAGACTTAGTCCTACGAATCATGTGTCAGGTTGGTTAAGTGTGTTCAAGCGGTTCATGAATTAACCCTATCAAATCAATGTGTCAAATTGGTTAAGTATATTCGAGTGGTCCATGACTTAACCCTATCCAGTGGCATTAATTTACTTAATGCACCCCTAACCTCTCACATTAGATTTGGTTATGGTTACTGGATGTGCCGGGCGGGTCCGGGCAGTTTTACACCATAACCTGGTCTAACCTCGGGTTTCGAGTGCGATATGACCAACTACTCACATTGGGTCCTATTGTTTGCAGTAACTGGATTCGCCGGGCGGTTCCGGGCAGGTTTATACTGCAAACTCAACCCAACCTCGAGTTGGCCACGTTCAAGTTATCTAGGTGTCATGTCGATGCTTAATTTTCCATGTCAAGTTCAAGTTCGTGTTAACCATGTTCATGATTCAAGTTTTCAAGTATAATTTCATGTCAAGTTTACATGTCATGTTTTCATGTCATATCATGTTGATTTCATAGCCAATTTCAAGTTTGCCTAATCTACCCAAAATGTATCCCCAACGTATGTGAATTCGCATCAACACAAGATATCAAGATAGGGAATAACACAAAAAGGATAGTCATAGGATGGCAAAGGTGTTTACAAGTTAAGCATGACGATTATAATTTTTCAGGCATATGAATAAGGGTCTCAACATCAACTTGGCAGAATATGGTGATAAACATGGTAATGGATTGACATAAGATAATATCCCCAATAATAGTTTCAACATCACAGGTAATGTTTAGATAAAGGTCATGAGAGGTTTTAGGTTAATAACATGAATATGTCCTAAATCAAGTTCATACAATAATCCACAAGTCAAAGTTTCACATGAATAGATCTAGGGTGTGCAAAATTATATCTAAAATAGTAGGTCTAAAAAGGATAGTCATAGACCATGGATTTACAATGATAGATCCAACCTAGTTATCAGGTTTAGGCATAATTTTAGTTTACATCGTGTTCATGTTAAATATACAGTTTAGATCTAAGAGTAACTAGGGCTTACAGTGCGTGGATCGAGAATTAAGAACAGAAATTGTCGTAGGATCGTTGCAGAAGCTTTAATCTCTAGTTTGAATTGAGTTTCTTAGGTTGATGTTGATTAGCTTCTAGTTTTGATTCCAGCAGAATAGCCACGCCACTTTTATTTTTATTTAGAACAGAGGCAGAGTAGAAGCAGAATAGAATTGTGTGTAGAGAAGGCTAGGTTTGGGGCTGTTTAAATAGGTTTAGGCAGATGAATCTAGACAGAAATCGAACTAGATACATCAGAACGAACACTAGCCCAAAAATGGGCTCGGGGACCAGGTCGACATCCAAGTCGACTGCGCAGTCGACCTGGTCCTGGGGGTGTCGACTGCCCAGTCGACCTGGGTGTAGGCGGGAAATTTCCCGCCCAGTCTGTTCTGCGTTTGAATTTTGAATTTTGAATTCGAATTCGAGCTGTTTTCGATTCTGAAAATTCCTGGAACTTCGGAGGCTCATATCTCCCTCATATAGACTCTGATTCTTGCAAACTCGGACTCGTTTCCAAGCAGAATTCCGAGACGAACGCAATGGCGCAACCCGTTTCCCTTGGTTCTTATTTTAAAATTTAATTCTGCCTAGATTTATGGTTATAACACATTATCAAAATACGGGTTGTTACATGTTATTTTCAGATATGAAATTTAACTATGATCTTGACTTGGTTACAAATCTGAATTGGAGATTATGCATATACTTGTTTATCAGATCTGTTTTTCTGTGTAGATCTATTTTATTCCTGTTTATCATATCTGTTTTTCTGTGTAAATCTATCTTATTCTTGTTTATCAGATCTGTTTTACTGTGTATATCTATCTTATTAATATTATTGTAACTATTCTGTATCTCTTTATTCCTTCTGTTCTATAGCCAGGCTACCACGAGCCTGAGCCAAATCTCATAAGAGATTAACGCACGAACGCTAAATTTGGGGATAATAATGAATGATGCATAATTAGACATGACTGGTTTGTGACTGATTTAAGAAAAGGGTATATGTTGTAATTTAAGATTTAGATTTAGGCATACTATATATATGACGGTTTATGATTTGGAAGTAGGAGAATTATTGTATGACAACATATGACTTGTAATTTGGGGACATAATGCATGTTATAATTCAAGATCTGATTTTGAGGACATAATACATGTTGTAATTTAAGATCTAGGTTTGGGGCGTATTTTTTATGACGATATATGACTTGGAAGAAAAGGATATGTGACTTAGGCCTGAAAACCTATATTATAACAGGGATAATTATAAATATGAATACGCCTAATTCGGACTTTTGGATATTTGACATACGAGGTAATCAATGGCTATAATTTGGCATAATTTATATTGTGCATAATGATTTGGAGTTTTTAGAGAATATTCTGTATGATGCAAATTTAACTAAAATTTGGTGCGTATGTTATATTGTGAATTGTGACCATAAATTGGGCATGTAAAATTAGGCTTAATTTTATGATTAGGCGAGGTATGTCAATGAAATTTTAAGGGTTGATTAAATCGGTTAAATTGCCTAATCTACTGAATCTATTGAAACTGAATATGGTAATTTGGGGTATGAAAATCTGTAGGATCGATCTAAAATTGAGCAAAACGTGTTAATAGAACTTTGGATAATCTGCTGTAACTTGTAAAGAAGTTAATTTGTTGAATTGGCATAATTAGTCTGATATTGGCATAATCTATGAATGAATACTTTAGCTAAAAATAAGAATGCTGAGACACG